>KZ807028.1:70979-98024 GCA_000696205.2 Oncopeltus fasciatus
TTTTCTTTTTGTGTGTTCACTGCACTCTGTATCCCATCTATTCTTATTTATTATATAAATATATATTCATATAGGGGACATTGTGCTATGTAACTATTATTATTTTGTATTTTAAATATTTTATAAGTAATTGAAGGATAATTGTGCAGAAAAAAATTGTGTTTAATTGATCATCTCATTTTTTTTTTGTTTAAAAAATAAATAAAAACAAGTGCTTTTTTGTCTTCCCATAATAAAATAGTATAAAGGTCTTGGTCAATTTAAATTTAAATTATGATTTTTTAAAAACTTTTCATATAAATGTACTTGACTAGCACAACAAAATGAAATATATTTTGCAATGGAAACTAGTTTATGTAGACTTACTTTTTGACACATTCATACAATTTTGATGAGTAGCTATCGCACGTGCCATGATATACACGTCACTAATCACCTTGAGTTATTTGAGTAAGTGTTGTAATTCCTATACATTTCCCTGCAAATTCCCCTGCAAACTTATACAGTATTGTCACACTTCCAAATATAACTTTTTTTTAGTTGTTTCACAGTAATTTTGGACAGTTTTCATGAAATCAAGTAAACATAATCAAAACTATTGCCGTTTTGGACCATGACAACTGTTTTGGATGATAGAACATCCCTGATTGTGTGTTAAATATCTTTATTTAGTGATTAACGATAGGACCATCCGTCTTCGAAATTTATTCATATGATTGTATCTATATAATTATGTTTTTTTGTTTTTTCAATACCCGATTCTAAGGTTAAGGGACAATATGTGAGAATTTTCACAATTATCACAGAATTGTCACAATACCGTATCCCAAGTTAACTGCAACTACATCTGCATTACTATTTCTATGAACGAATTAGATTAGAATTTATGAACGCTTAAGAGAAGCACTATATATCTTATATAGTATATTATCGGATTAATACTGGTGGAAATTGTCCCTCTAAAATTTCATTGAACTCATTTGAGGGTTTTTTTTGGTGATTGTTCGGAGTAAAAAAAAGTGTTAAATATAACAGATTTACCGTTTTTCTTCAACAGGGATATAATTGAGATTAAATGACGAATTACATCGCATAAGACGGATAGAGTAATGAGCCACAAAACCTGGCTTTATATATGAGAATGAAAAATGAGGAAAACACACTGTCACAATATGATATTCGTAAATAGCTTCTTTAATAAGTGTTTTTCCTTAAATTGTTATAGAACATTAATATTAAATAATTATATTTGGTACCTATTATATTCTACAAACTTTTTAGTATTCAAATAGAAACAAAGATGTTATGTCTGTCTTTCTGTCACCACCCCACCGCCTTCTGAATAAAATCACAAATATATTCGTCCAAAAGTCTTTTGATTAATCTTAGCACAACATTAGCCTTTTAGAATTTCTTGGCAAAAAATTAGCACAACAAATGAGTAAGATTCTTCATTGCACAATATTAGCATAATAGTACATCGTATTAGCTCATGAACAATTCTTATCAAATCATTAGCACAACATTAGTCATAATAACTCAACATTAGCACGACATTAGCACAATAGTACCTTATATTTGTCTATTAGCAATTTTTAGCATAAAATTATCACAATATCCGAGCAAAATAGCACAGTATTGGGACAATGACACTCTTGTATTAGCTTTTAAACTCTTCTAGCAACATATTAGAATAACAAATGGGCGTGATAGTATTAGCACATATTAACACGATAGCCCTTTATATTTGCCTATAGCAAAACATTAGTAGACCATATGAGCATCATAGCTGACTATTAGCATAAAAGCACCTTTTATTGGCCTATTAGATTCATGGCAAAACATTGACACAACAAGCTTATTAGAAGAATTTGTACATTTTCACACTGTTTTAGCATAATATTGGCACAACAAAATGTATTGAATAGAAACTAATTAACTCTAAAAGTTCATTTCATTCAGTATATCATGGACCGATTGAGGCATTCTTCGTTACGATCAACAACCAATAAATTCTCATACCTTATATTCTCCGTCTTCCTTGGTTTCTGTACATCTGATGTACAGAAACCAAGGAAGACGGAGAATATAAGGTATGAGAGTTCTATATTCATTGGTGGTAGAAATTATAATAACCCTTTAGATTATTAACCAATAAATTATTCATTTATCAAAAAAACATCTAAATATAACTACAATTATTTAATATTATTTTGAAAAGAACAATTAAATACAGGGAAAAAATATTTTACACTTATGTAACTACGTGTGATGATTATTTCTTCTTTTACTTATCTTTTTGAATAACTTATTATATATACATAAAGTTAAAAGTAATGAATGACAACGACTTGATCTGTAAAATAAATATCTATAGCATTCAAAGTACTACTTGGTCAGTCTTAAGACCGAAAACAAGTACACATTACAAGGAGTAAATTATGAAGTATAAATATTATTTTAGTTGTGGTGTATTATCCTACGTAAATTTTTAACAATTAATGCGAGGGAATAGAATACAAAATCTATCTGTCCCAGCCAGGACTCGAATCTGGATCTTCTGCTTTCTGGGTCGGTATGTTTCCATTAAACCACCGGGACGAGCCAGATAACTTATTAACTTTATTAATTGTTTAAAATTGATGTGGGATAATAAACCGCTAAATTAATATTTATAAATGAAAATAAAAAGTAAATAACGGGAGTCGATAAATAACTAGACAATGTCAGCTCCTTCGAGCATAAAACCATGTATTCGTAGGTTAGGCTCCCGCTAGTGTGATGGGAATTTAATAAGTTATCTGGCTCGTCCCGGTGGTGTAATGGAAACGTACCGGCCCGGAAAGCAGGAGATCCAGGTTCGAGTCCTGGCTGGGACAGATAGATTTTTTATTCTATTCCCTCGCATTAATTGTTTAAGATTATGAAGTATATAATACTGAATCAGACCTCTTCTATTCAACTCAAAAGTTTGAGACTTTTCCAACCACATTATTGTATTTCTTTCAACTAAATACGATAATTTACATCGTGTTAATTATAATGTAAAATACTATCTGACCATCTGAATAAGAAGACTTATTTTGAAGTTATTTTTGAGAATTGGGTTTCACCTTGGGTAACACCAGAAGAATCCTGAGGGTCCGGTTTGCCTCCTGCCAAAACAGTGCTTGATAATATTTACATGCAGATAGCCGCGAGTGCAATCGTTCAGCTTAAACAGCTGTATATTTACGCCAGGTGAGTCCACTTACTGCAGGTCAGCACTTATATAAGAAGACAGTCCAAATATGAACGGCACAGCCATGGAAGCAAGCCGGCTGTTGATCGTCTTCTTATTTTGGATTGCATTTGTCACTGCTGTAAGTGAATACACATTTAATAGATAAGTAATATGAACCGAAAATATTTTATAGTACACTAAAGAAAAATAAAGATAATATTATGATAAATATAATTTAATTCGATGGATCAAAAAATAGTGACAATTTAGTTTTTTTTTTTTAAAGAATCTTGAGGCCAACATCATCTGGTCTTATACAGCTTAAGCTTACTATGTTACTTCAATAATGTAGATTCTTATTGACACTATTATTAAGAAGACAATGTCTTTTAAGACACTGCATGCCAATAACTACTTAAAACCATAAGTGAAGAGTTTCAATTGTTAAATATTTTTGTTATTCATTTTTTCATAAATGATTGAAAATTCATTTTAATAATATTATTTTCTTCATTTCTCATCAACAATTATTATTATTTTTATCTTTGTTTTTATTGCAATTGTCGGTAGTTTTTTTTTTGCATGGGTCCCTGTTACCTTCCGTGATTCTGGAAACATGGCGTTGTTACAGTCCTGAATGTTCATCCGTTGTTACATTGTTCCCGCAATTTAACTGTATATTCAATATCAAAAGAGATTTGGGAAGAGCAACTTTCTTACTTCTGAGATTAAGGAATATCCAGTAAGTCTTTGTCCGAGATTTTTCCTAAACTTAGTCCCAATTCTACATTCTTTTTATAGTTTCTATAATGCCTCAACTTGGCTCTATTTTTTCTAATGTTTTCCAAAGTTTCTTTAATGAAACACTTTCAATTGTTTTGTTTTTTTCCATAGTTCAACAAATATTTAAATGCTTTTCACGATTATATTTTATGTCAGCTATTCTACTTTGAACAAATTGAATAAGAATAAAATTAGGAATTTTTTTTTTTTTTAATTGTTCTATGCCTAACAGAAAATTAGGGAAACAAATTGGAATTGGAAGGAAAAAAAAACTTCCCTTATCTAAAATATAAGGGGTGGAGAGTGAGAAAAACGTTAGGGGAGCTGTATTGTTGACATTCGAAAATCACTAATGGTATCCGTTTATCATCAATCACAGTTATTTATTTATAAAGGAATTATTGGTTCAGCTAATGGGGGTAAGTCTGGCAGGAATTAGAGCTTACTTAGAGATCTTCGAGAATAATAAAATGTAATTTAATGAGCCAGTCTCATGTTAAGGATTTTGATGATTTTATTTTTAGCACTTATTTTATGAATGTGCTATAAAATATTTTAAAAGTTATGAATCGCATATTTTAAAATAAATCAATATAATTTTATAATTAGATTCAAAAATCATTACATTAATAATATTGTCTTGGATGTTTCATTATTATATCTTCTTGATTCCAACAGTTTACATATTTATTTATTAAAATTAAATGTTTCTAGTAAAGAATTTTACATATTTTCTGAATATGAATTAAGGAACTTCTTATGTCAAACAACAATAAATCTTATTTAAGCACTAAATAATTAATTATCAATAAGTACAACTTTAACGTGTTAAAATAAAATTTAGTATTTTCATTGCAAACACACAATTTCAAATAGTAACAGTGTTATTGGTTGAGAATTTTTGTTGGGGTTCGGTCAAGTAGATTCAAAAAATACAATTTGAAAAAAAAAATTAGTAATTTTTATTGTTTGCCGACGTTTCGGCTATTATTTTAAGCCATCTTCAGGGCTATCATGAAGGTGAGAGAGGACGTTATGCCACCTGGATCAAAAGTTCATGACTAGACTTTTTTTTCTTAAATTGTATTTTTAATGGATCAACTTTGATCGAACACCAAAAAAAAAATTTCCATTAATAATCTCTTCGGTCAAAAACAAAAATACTTGAAAATATATATATATTTTTTTTTACTTTTCGTGTTATTTAATAAATAGTAATAAGGTTTTCCTTGTTGTTGCAGATTACAGATGCTTCCAAAGATGTCAGTGCCAAGGAGGATCGAGAAAACCCTGGAGAAGGTATCCTTGAAGTGGGGAAACAACCGGCGTTTGCCCGTAGAGCCAAGAGGTGCACGAAGACCTCGAAGACCTACACTTCCAAGTACTACGGTGGTAAGAGCCATGGTGGTAAGACTTACGTGTCCAAAGGCAATTACGGAGGGAAGGGTTCATCTAAGGGCTCCGGTGGGAAAATTGTATACATTAAGGGTAAGAAAGGGTAAAACAAAAAAAAGAGAGAAGAGAGTATGTAGTTGGACTCCATGGTAAGAACTGTGAACATGTCTCTAAATAAATGCATTATAATTATGTCTTTTTCATATTCCCTTAACACTCTTGAAGTCCTATTTTTTTGCTGAAAGGCCTCAATCAGAATTTCATTTTATTTCAAGTAATTGAGAAGCATAATAGTCTGTCACGTAGCAACCGCTTAAACTAAACAGATTTTCTTCGTTTCATTAAATAAATACGAATAAAAGAATCATTTCATCTCTCAAGTCGGAGAGATATAAATAAGCGTAAAACGTTAGGTGACTAGAGCTGACTTTGGGGAGTGGTCGAGAAGGAAGAGTGGGAGAAGAATCATCCAACACTGGAAGTTATATTCATAAATAAATTCCTTAATTTGAGTTTTTCATAAACATGTAAGATAATATAAGTAATATAAAATTACATTTAACACACAAATTACAATGTATACTTTTTTTCTTAAAAATAACAATAACAAAGATTTATAAGTTTTTGACCGCGGAGATTATTAGTAAAAAATTTGTTGGGGCTAAGAGAATTTAAAAAAAAAAAAGTATTTTTAATTATATGCTGACGTTTCTACTTTCATTGTGAGCCATCTTCTTGATTATTTATTTAGTCATGCAGATTTGATGTAGCTAACAAAACGTGGGGACGAGAGGGGTCTCGTCCTCATGATAGCCCTGAAGATGGCTTACAATGTTGGCCAAGCCAACGGCAGATAATAAAAAAATACATTTATTTAAATTCTCTGAACCCCAGCTAATTCTCTAATAATGATTTATTTGGTTTTCAATTGTGTACTCCTTCTTAACCCCTCCTTCTTCTTTCACTGATTACGACTCTTAACGAACTCAAACACAATGATTTGCAAAAAGGATCACAAATACCGAATTTGATTTCATTATTTTACAAATTGCGGACGCTGGAGTTCACACTTGTATAAATAGTGTTACGAACTTGCAGATGAGGTGCAGATACAGATGCAGACGAGACCCGACTGAGAAAAAGTCCTGGATCAATCGCGGCCGGCCTGGACCTCCGCATGTAGATAGAACCTTCCAGGCCTTCACCTCAGGCCCTACTGCTTACAGTTCACTGGCGCCTCAGGGGGGTTCCCGCTGTCGGTTGTTGTTGTTGTTGTAGATCATAATGGAGGGCAATAGACTTCTAGGTTATTACGCCCTATATATACCCTTTAATATATTTAGTATAAATTAGTTAATAACATACAGTAATCAGGATTATTTCAACCACTATAAAAACCTAAATTAATGGATTTTTATTTATTTAAATATTATTATTATATATTTAATAAATTATAATAAATAAATTATTATTAACTAAAATAATAAATAATATCTCATTCTTTAATTTAGATTTTCCAGGCTATACCTGCTTTTTTAAGAAAGTTTAACAGCCCATCCACTGTAGAGGGGTTGTTCCCAAGGCACTCTGCCATATTTCTTCCAATGCCTTCCCTAGTGAAGTAATTCTGATAAACTGGGCAAACCTCTATGATGTGCTGGATTGTTAGGTGAACTTGGCAGGTATTACACTTAGGCGGCAGATCTTTGTTAATTAGGTGTATATGAGTAAGGTTCGTGTGACCTATCCGCATACGGGTCAGTATTACCTCTTCTCTTCTATTCCCGCTGTCGGTCTTGAGTTTCTGATAAGTGATAATTGTGATAGTTCAGTAACAAATAGATTGTTGTGATATTTCAGTGATAAGAACTTACTATACATCAATGTGCAGTAGCTGTAATTATTAAAACGAATTATACAATTAATAAGTGTTATCTTTAATTGTATAATAGATATAAGGACAGTAATAAAAGAAGGTTAAGTAGCGATAAGTATTTATATTTGATAAAAATTAGAGTTAATCGATGATGGTCTGACCATTAAGTTTTGCATCAGAATAGCTGATGTAAATAAAAGTAGAATACCAAAAAAATAAATCTTACTTTGTCTCCCACAAATTCTTTTTCATATATAAATCATTCAACTACTTTCAGCAACTAAAAGCCATCATTAGGAACTCAGACAACAAACCTGATGTACACTCCTTGAAATTACGAAGTGAAAAAAAGTCAGAAGCGGAAAATACATTATAAAAATTTAAGGGATGTCATTGATTTTTGTACTAAACAAGAAATAAGATAGTACTAAGGAAACTTCCTTGTGGTACGCTTGATAAGATGTTGGAATAAATTAGAATACATTTGGACTTTACTGAAAGTTGTTATTTCTATTGAATAGATAGTTTATGAAGGTTGATCAAATAGAAGGAGGTACACATGTGGTTTGGGGAGCTGCATTGTAAATGTTTGTAAGAGAGGAACTTCTCAACTCCTCAGATGGCAAAATATTCACGAAGCTGCGCAAGCGAAATGCCCGAAAACATTTTTAATTTTGACCCTGATTCTTCCAAACTAAATTCTTAAGTGTAATTCATCAAAGTAAAATTTGGGTGAATCAGTATTAGCAGATATCCCATAAGAAAATCAAGTTTTTGGATCACGTTTTTGCAGTGAAGCGACTTTAACTTTTTTTAAAATAAACTTTACTACCCTACATCAGAAAAGTTAGTTATTTACTTGTATTATACCTTCTATTAAACAACAAAAGATAATCGAGGGAGAGGCTTTCTACAGGTAGTCGACCGCAATAAAAGCTTGCCAATAGTAGAAATCCATAACTTCAAGATTAAGTGACCCGACGGATTCTCTTGGCTGACCCGGTGTCCTTCCCTATTTCTCGTCACCAGCTATTATTTAAGCAATCCAAAGAAATGCTGAAAGTAACTAAAATACTGAGTAATCTTAAATCTCTTTAATAATCTAATAGGTTATTTTCAGTACCAATGAATATAAAACTATCATACCTTCTATTATCCGTCTTCGTTGCTTTCTGCAAACCATCTTCTGTGGGCAAGCGCTTTCGAAAATTGTCCATCCTCGTGGCCAAATACATGTGTTCACTGTCACTGTCTGTATTCAACTGTTCAGTTGAATACAGACAGTGACAGTGAACACATGTATTCGGCCACGAGGATGGATAATGTCCGAAAGCGCTCACCAACAGAAGATGGTTTGCAGAAACCAATGAAAACGGATTACAAAAGGTATGATACATTGTAAATATATTAAAATTACATTTTTTAAATTGTATTTTTTTTTTTTTTATCAACTTTGACCGAACCCCAAAATATTCTTTACTAGGGTAATACATTGAAATCTGAATTGAAAAATAAAATGAGGATAATTTTTATTCACACAAGTTTTTAAGAGTTGAATACAGACAGTGACTATAAACACATGTATTCAGCCACGATGATGGGCAATGTCCGAAAGCGCTCGCCAACATTAGATGGTTTGCAGAAACCAATGAAGACGGATAATAGAAGGTATGGTAGTTAAATCTCTTTCTTAATATGTTTTTTTTTTCCTTATGTAAACTTTTGTAGAACAAAAATATTCTCAAATTACCTTATATTCCTATTATTCTCCATTTGTAGGTACTGAATAAGACCCTCATACATTGGGTTTGATTCAATTAACACTCAGACTTACATAAAGTGTTACAAAGAGATTCTGTAAGCTTAGACATGAATCTAACAATAAATGATACTTCAAATCCCTGAACATTCTCAACTTTTTTATTGGTATTAATGATGGAAAAATGATTTTTCAATTTCTGTGCCCTCCATTTCAAAGAACTAAAATATATTTTGTAATGGGGGATTCCTGTCAGAGTTCGTATGTGCCCGCCCCCACAGGCAGGACAATATTTACAAGTTTGCTTTGAGGCCATTGTTGTGGTGTTTACCGCGTCTTG
The DNA here is from genome assembly GCA_000696205.2 of Oncopeltus fasciatus. Lineage (NCBI taxonomy): Eukaryota > Metazoa > Arthropoda > Insecta > Hemiptera > Lygaeidae > Oncopeltus > Oncopeltus fasciatus. The sequence continues at coordinate 80,356 of KZ807028.1, forward strand.
TCAGGAGACAATGGGGTCTGGAATGGCACAGCTATGATATTTAAGTAGGCAGCGTCAGGGTGCTTGGCAGTCGGCGCTATGAGGTCCACCTACCTTCTGCTTCTGGGACTGGTGGTCTTATCCGCTCTCATCGTGAGTATGTCCGGGGTTTTTTTTTTTTTTTTTTTTTTTTTTTTTTAATTTTTAATTTTTCTTTCTCTTGGTACACTTCTTCAGGGTGGTACAAATCCTAAATAAATGTATTTAAAAAAAAAAGTTAGTCCTAAAGGAGCGGCGAAAACTAAGCATACTCCCTGTGTTTCGATAAAGATGGACGTAGATAAGAGCAAAAAATAATTCACTAAAAAGAATAATGTTGCCATATAATTCCATAGAATAAAAAAGAAAAAAAATACATTTCACTCCCATTATGATATATTTTTTAAATAAAAACTAATAATAGAAAACACTGCTATTTAAAATTTTGATCCCCCATTGAAACCTCTCACCTCCTCTACTGATTTTAATCATTAACGTTTCATGTGACAATTTGAGGAAGAATTCTCTAACACCGAATTTGGCTTCATTATTCTAAAAACTACGAAGGCTGGGCATTTCCTATACTCTTCCCTACCGATCATTCTAGAGCCAGCCTTAGATGATCGCTCCTTATACAGCCATTTCTCTCTGCAGCACGAATGATAAAATTGATGCCCATTTTTAATGAAACTTGAGAAATCTGCTCATTTTCAATGGCGTCCGCGATATGAACTTTCTTTTATTACTGTTTAGCTTCCAAGGTTTTTCAATTGATGGTTATCTGATTTGTACATGCAATAAGGCAACCTCACAGAAAAAATAATATAAATTTTCTTTACTATTATTACTGTAAATATTAGTTTATAAATAATATAAATTAATATAATAATGGTCGTTAAATTTTCGTATTTGATATTTCTAATTTAAATTATTAATAATGTTCTGAAGGAACTTAATTAACTAACTTTGTTCTTTTGCTACAGTATTAAATATTGAAAAAATTCCCATTTTAAATAGGCAATTGATTACTGTAGCGAGATCACTTAAAATAAGCCATTAATAAGAGTCGCCCTTTGTTCTTGACAATAATTCGATAACAAGGTTAGTAGAGAGATATGGCATTGAGTAAGATAAATTTACTTACCTCTTTCAGGTTATTATTATTTGAATTCATGTATTTCGGCTCTTGGGACTATGGGTATATATGGCTTACTAGTAGTTACTTCAAAGTGTAATCAATGTCAATTTGTCAAGTATTTCCTACAAAAGGTTTAACAATTGTACTAAACAACAACAATTTAACAATACTAAGTACACTAAACAACTATACTCAACAAATAACAACATAAAAATAACAATAAAGCTATGCTAAACAATACTTAACAACTTATACAGAACGGACATAGAACAAATTTCTTCAACTTATTCAACATTTTCAACATTCTAAAAACCATTAGCCCTCCGTCTCAATAAACTTGTCAAACATTTTTCCCAGTTCCAAAGTTACTTATTCCCAATAATACCCTTCCTTTTTTCCTAGGTCCTTTTTATTGCCCTCTCTTGTAACAGGCCGCTTTCCCTTTGTACCTTCCGCCTCCCACGTTGTTTCTCTGAAAAATTATATTCTTCAGTTATGGAAATGTGAACTTAGGGACAGGACGTCCTCTCTCGTCTTCATGATAGACAGGTGTGGTAAATTACTGTTTTAATGTTATTAAATTATTCTTAAATAAGTTGTTGTCTGCATGTTTTTCAAATTCTATTACATAGCTATCTACATTCATACTTTTGATATCACATTACATTATGGTAATTCTGTAATATAATATTGTATTCTCATGACGTATTTCTACAGCCCTAAAGATGGCTTACTATGTAAGCCAAAACATTGGCAGATAATCTTTTTAAAAAAAGAAACACTTTTTTTTTAATTTGTATTTTTTTTTTTTATCTACCTGGACTGAACCACAACTAAAATCATCTAATATTAACAACTTATACTTTACAATGGCTATACATAACGACTTAACAAATGTACTTAACAATAATAATGTGGTCCAATGAATCGAGTGATTCATTTGAGATCCCGTGTGAAAAGAGATAATTCTAGGAGACTTCTGAATAACTTCATTTGTATCTCTATTGGATTTTCAGTTTTTCGGACAAATATGACTGCATTCTTCCATTTTCTTTAACGTATCCCCTTCTCAAATAGGCATTGAATGTGCTTGCAGGGAGAGCATAATATTTGCGTTGTAGCTTTTTAAATAATATGTTGATACAGGGATTTATCCTGGGGCTTGGTTATTTCATATATTCTTCATTAATTACGAGATATCGTAAGGTGTATGAAGATGGCGTTCATTTTCTTAAACTGTGTGTTAAACAAGGGGATAAGTATACTATTTTATTCATATATCTATCTGTACTGAGTGGAGTATGGATTCAAGGATCAAAGAAAATTACTCAACTTTGTCGCTGACAAAATTAGTTAAGTTGAAAATGTCCGCATCGCCATTTTGTCTCCTTTCAGAGCTCACTTATCTCAATGCCCTCTAGCGATATTCTGATAGGACCTAAACTTCCAAATTCTCTACTTAATTAGATAATAAGTAACCTGATAGTAATCAGGTGAAAGGCGTTACCTTTTTTTTCAGTTTCTGATACAAGCATCGTTGGCATGAGTTCTTCATAAGCCTCAGCAATTTCTTCAGCCTGTTCGAACAATATTGTGGTGTATTCTGGTAGAACTATTCATTTCAACTTTGCATTACCTGATAGCCTCACAAATGTTATTTGCAAAGGTCTGATTAGCGCAGAGTCTATACCATGTGTTTTGTAGATAATAATAATAATTTATTCCGTAGATAATACGGTATAGCAAATTTATTCCTGATTCCAATTGGTTTTTTTGTAAAGTATTGAGAATTTGCTACACCTGTTCTCTTTGTTTTGGGTCCTTAGAAAGGACTATATTATTTTTAGTATGGTAGAGGATATGTTCACTGTTGTAACAGAATAAATTTAACGAAATGATAGCTGTTATCTCACTTTGTTCCTGCTCACATTTAGGTTAGCTTGATCTTTAATTTTCCTATTCTTGTTTTTCTATTAAATGTAGGAAATAGCTTCCAAGGGAAGCCGTATGCATATTCCAGTCTTGAGTTTATTATTATCACATTCTAAAATTATTGTAAGCTCAATAAATTTTCGGAGCAACAATTTTCATACTACTACCACTCAGATCGTCAACTGGCAAAGCATATTGTTATGTCACTTAACTCTAAAATTAAGCAAGGATTATAGAAATATAAAAAAAAATACTTAAATCTAAAATAGTTTAAGCATTTTCCCTTTTATCAAGGCCTACCGGGAGGGGTGAGTTAGACGGAGGTTTAATCTTCTGAATTCGCTCATAAATATGTTCTGTAACATAAGTATTATAGAATTAAATTTTACACTCATTATGTTTAAAACATTTCTTCACAACATTAATAAAAAATAGAGATTATTTAATTATTGTACAATTTGGTCTTTCTTTGTACACCCTCTCTCCGATTTCAACTAAAAACTAATCCATTTAACACCTTCACAAAAGAAATCGTAACATCAAATTTAGTTTATAGATTAGAAAAGAGAGGTTCTAATTAACTGTGAAATTATCTTTCAGAGTTAAGGAAGATAATTACAGAGTTAAGAATTAACGTTCTTAAATATATTTTTTAATATAAGTTTAAAATGGCATAGATTTACTATTATAAAATTTGATATCCCCCTACCCCCCCCCCCTCACCGGTCTGCCACGTCTGATTTCAGCCAATAACGAACTCATCCATGGGTTTGCAGTAAGATGCACAAATTTGGAATTGAATCGCAATGTAGTGTTTTCTACTAAACAATTTACCTGGAGCCAAAGGATTGAATATTTGGATGGCATAAATTGAAGATAAAATCAATTGGAAGGAAGATCGACTTTAGAACTTACACTGAAGAAAAACGACAGTTATCTACATTTTACAGGTTACTTGAAACATTTGTTTTATATTTAGTTTCAGATGAGGTCTTGTGGAAAATAAATGATATTTATAAGAAGATATTTATTACTATATTTATTATTATTTTAAGAACGTATTTATTATTGTTGTTAAAGACTACGGAAGTAGGTGGTATGTGGACTAGACCTGTTCGGGAAGGGGCCAATTGAAGGATGTCAGATGGTATCTTTGTCTGGTAAGGGAAGCAGAAATACTGAGAAATCCTATGGGAATCTTCTATGCTCTTCTCGCAACTTCCACGAAGTTATATAAGCAGCTCGCCAGCGGCCTCCCTAGTCAGTGATAAGTCAGTCCCTGTGGCAGTTTCCGTGGCAGATTGCGTGCTGGGCCGGTCTTAGTCTTTGCAGTGCCGTAACAGTGATAAGTGACAGTGATTAACAGGTTTTCCTGATGTCTCTTTGTAAATAAGCACATTTAATTTATTTTTACATATTAATTGAATTATTAGCTGCATAATTTATATTTTATATTTATTAATGTATAAGTTAGTAAAGAATTCTTATTTGTTATAATAAATTCACTTTCATTTATTTTTGTTTTTAATTATTAGTGACCCGTAGCCTGTATTATTTGGAATGGGATGAGCTTCTCGATACTCATTACATTGAATTTTTGATAGCAGACTTTTAATATCTAAGCAGGGGATTAAAATGTTCTGGTCGACATTTATGTTAAGGAAAAACCTCCATTAAATACTTTTAACTCCCATGTAAAGATGATCAGGGATTGGAAAGTCAAGAGATGGTTGAGATTCTCGATAGATTTTTTATTAAAGAAATTTTCACCCTTCCAATCAACTCAACTAACTATTTTATATATCTTGGAATTTATAATGATTCATTATATAAATTTAATTTTTAAATTCATTTTAATTACTTTCATTAATACAAATTTTAGTTAAAAATCATTTATTTTAGGAAAAATAATTAAACAACAAATTTAATAACCTTCAAGATATTAAATTTTTTATATAAAAACCTTCAAAATGTCTCTCTAATTAAAATATGAGAAAATTAATTTTAAAAATAAACTAAATTTATCCATAAATAACTCATAGTACCATTTGACCTTACACTTTGTTTTATTGGACGTATAATAAATGCAATTAGGGAACACAATTGTAACATGTATTTCTATTAAGATCTAGACACACAGTCAGATATATTAACTCAATGTAAGACACTCCTCAACAAAAATTTCTGACATGAAAAATATCCAGTTTTCTCCTGTGATCACAACATTCTAGGAACATGGAAGCAAAAAATAACCAAACTGATTATTCATTAGTTGAACGATTATGCAAGTATTTGCAATTCAGTTCTCATTCAATTAAAAATAAATAAATTTAAGCTTTATCTGCTAACTTGAGTATTTAATGTAAAAGATAAATAAGTAATCTTTATCTCTTCAGGCGACCTGTAGAGGAAATGAGTCCGGGGAAATTGGAGAGTACCAAGACCATCAGGCTGTGATCGACTCTTCTCCCATAAAGGACGATGAAAACTCTCAAGAAGGGGAGAGAGAAACCAGATGTAAGAAAAAGGGTAAGAAGAAAGGATATCGAAAGAAGGGAGGAAAGAAAGGTTGAAAAAAAAAAAAGAAGTTAAACAGCACTTTTTTGCAAGTAAAATGATGTTTTTTACAAATATATCTTTTAAATAAATGTGCAATAAAATTAAATTTCCTGAACTTTTTTTCTTTTGTCGAAGCAAAATTGAAGAAAGTATTCCAAAATGATTGACATACATTAAGACCATAACAGTCAACTTTTTTTACTCTTATTTTCTTGGGGACAATTTTCTTTTTTGTCGTTCTACATGATCTTTCAAATTTTTCTTCAATCAGCCGTAACTACACTTTTACTATCCTGATTGAAAAATTGGAGTAAATTTTGAAAGATAAATTGAGTTTATATCTAGATAATTATCATAAATTCCTACAAGAATTCATGACTCATATTTTTTTTAAATCCTCTAGTAGGAGCAGCTTAAACTAAGCCGATTTCTCATGACTTAAACAAGAGATGGATGATGTGTCTTCTTAGAAATGTTTTAAATATCAGAAACTGTACGGGTTTCATAAATATCTTCTTTAAAACTCGGTTTTTGTAGAAAAAAAAAGAAGTTTAAGAGTTAAAATTTCCTCTAAGGTCTCCCCATCTCTGATGTAAAACCGATGGCACTAACGAACTAATTCAATAATTTCTGTAAATCTTCTCTCTAAAGTTGAAGTATCAATTTCTTAATTTTAAAAACTGCAAAGCTAAAAAAATTTTTTATTGTAATTGTGCATTTTAAAATGACTCAAAAGTATAATAATGCTTTCCCTTGAACCCTTCAATATCCTCCCAAACCATCAGTTCGGCTTCCGATGAAACCATTCTACTGTCCAATAAGTGTTTCTCTTTAGATTAAAATTTCTCTATATCACTCTTCATGTATAGTTTTTCATCTAATATATCAGTGAAAGAATTTGACATTCCTTTCTAATTATTGACCGACATATTAGTACACTTCTCCATTCCCTTTGACTGTCCATCCTTGTACTTGTGTTCTCTGGTTTTTTTTTTTTTTTGTTTTTTTTTTAGCTTTACGAATTTGGAGAGCTAGAGCATACTTTTCTTCTTCTTAGGATTGCCAGACTGAAATAATTGGTATGCTATTTACTTTTTCCCTGATATCATTAATTTATTGTTAATATCGTTCGGGCAGCAGGTAATGGTTATAATCATATGGTGGCAGAAAATAAAATGCAATAATCGCCAATCATCCATTCATTTTTCCAAACCCTTTATATTAATTTTTACCCATGCAACACAACCTAACATCTGTTTATCAATACCAAAGAAACTCCAATGGTATCTACTATGAACTGTTTACAAGAACCCACAATATTATGTCTTCAGAAATCACATTTAAGGCTATTAACCAAATTCAATATTTAAAAAAAAAAGAAGAGTTATTATCTAAGAGGAAGATAAGTAGCTACAATAAACACATACTACAATCCTTAACAAAAGCAATAGTTTTCAAACAAAAGCTGTGACCAAAATCCTAAATTATAATTTAACCATAAGTAATATCCAACTTCTATCAAGTGTAGCCAATTAATAAAGCTCTGCAAAGATCATTTAATAACACAACCGAGCCGAATCTGATCATCAGTAACTTCAGTGGAACCATCTGGCAAGGGAATACAGCCTACTGTGGATAGATAAGGACATAATTGAAAGAAGAGATGTAATCATTCTTGATAAGTTATCACCTTGGCACTGTTTGCAGTATAAGCCTTGTACTAATCACACAAACAATGTGTTGTGTGTTGTACCTCCACTTTCTTAGAATTTAGCTTAATAACCCAAATACAGTGTTCACTTTCCATGACTATATGACTCCTTATTAACAGCTCTGGTGATTACTCCAAAATACAAAGCTGTATGGAACATATTTAAATGTGCTCTGGCTTGGCCCGGAACAAAAATATATTCCATTAAAAAAAACCAACAAAATTTTTCTAAAAAAGTTGAATTGATAATAAAATTTAGAAATCAATTTAAAAACTATACCTTCTACAAAAATAACCAATATTCACAGGTTTGCTAGTGAATATTTGAGGCTAAAAAAATTTGATCTCAACTTTTTAAATTTAAAACTACAATTCAACTAAAACAAAATGATAGATCATATACTCTTTGAATGTTAAAAGAGTAATCATATACTTGTTGAAATATTAAAAGTAACCTGGTAATTGTTGAAACAGCTGCAGAGGTGTATTTTGGAATCAAGTACTCGAAATACCAACACTTCGACTAATTACTGAGTCAAGATAAACTCAATGTAGCAATCCCCGTATAATATTATTTTCAGAGTGATTTACATGCTCTTCAGCTGCTTCAACCCCCCCCCCCTTCCTAACTTTCAAACCAAAATTATAATTGATTCAAAATAATGAAATAAAACTCTTTTAATATTTGTGCAAAAGTACATATCATGTTTATCCATCAAGGGATTAAAACCAGGATCATTGGACTCGAATAAATTCATAATGCAAAACAAATTCAGCTTTCTACTTCTACAGTGATATTTAGATCAACATCCATTGAAATAAATAAGTAAAATGTATCTTATCCAAGGGTAAAACACTCATAAGTATTTATTAACTCTCTTGAAACAGTCATCTAAATAAGGGATGTATAATAAACAAATGGTTAGCCCTATATTACAAAATTTTTGTAATTTTAATAAGCTTGGAAGATAAGAGTGTTTTAATTCCTTATAGAGGGGCAGGAAAGCATTTAGACATCTTTTGACTTAGGGAAAGTGTTTAACCTCGTCTGGAGGCTCCTATTTCACAAAAACTCTAAGAAGAGAACTTGAAGACAAATCCTTACTCCTTTGGTTTTTTTCTTCTTTTATACATACACACATGAGATTGTAGGAGAAAGGAGATAAATTTGTTTCATAACTCATTTTGAATTTGGTCGAGTTCAATGATCCTTATACAGGGCTGAATGGAGAATGCTCATTGATATGCACATTAATGAGTATTCTCCATTCAGCCCTAAAAAGGCCCTTGCAAAAGAAACAACTTTTTGACATTGTCAACTAACTGAACTCTTTCTCCTAAAAGAGGGAGGGAGATAATTCTTTATTAAAAGTTTGTAAAGTCCTTTTTCTGAAAAGTTGTGTTGATTTTAATGGAATTTGCTACATCTCAATATTTGAACAGGATGCTATTATCCCAGAATATATAGAGAAATAAGAGAAGCAATAAACAGGTCAACCAGGCATCAATCCCCGTCAAATGATAATCAATTTTATAAAGTTAAGATGTAGAATTTTTTTCTATGGAACTACTTTATAACTGACTTCTATTAATGCAGATTTCTCAATTTTGACAGCTCTTCTCCCGCCCTCACAATAACCCTGAAGCTGGCTTACAATTTAAGCAGAAATATTAGTGAATACTGAAAAAATGCACAATTTTAAGAAAATTTTAGGATTTTAATAACATTATGACTGAATCCCAATTACTTTTTCAATTGGAAATATTAAAAATTTCCCATAGAAACATAATAATTGTCCAATTTTCATTAATATGAGTTAATTAATTTACAGCTTATGTAATTGTGCAGTTTGGCACGGGGTCCATATGAAAATTATGAGTTTCAAGTAATGCATATAAATTATCCAAATACATGATAATGTATAGACAAATTCTTAGATGATTTTAGTTGGGGTTCAGTCAAGGTAGATCCAAAAAACACATATATAAAAATTGTGTTTTTTATATTTGTGATTTTTGGATCTACCTTGACCGAACCCCAACTAAAATCATCTAAGAATAATATCTACGGTAAAAAAAAAACCCTCCTTTTGTATAGACAAATATTTATTAAGAAGGTCAATAGGGCGTTCATTACATACATTATGCTTTAATTTTGATGCAAAAGAATTCTAGATCTAAATTCACTGTTTCAGATTACACAGAACCTAGAAATGACATGTGTTTACATAAGACAGCCCAGCAAATATATTTAAAATTAGGTAAGCTGTAAGCAAAAAAGCAATTAGTATGCATATTTTAAATTAATATTAAGCTAATTTATTTATATATTTTTTATCGTTCGGGNTATATTTTTATTTATTAATAAAGGTTGTATAAAAAAAATGGCTGTTATATAAAATTCAAGATTTCAAAGGACTGTAAATGTTATAATCCTATGCAATACTTAACAATACTTACTAATCCCTTTAGAGTATTTTCTAAATCCCATTCAACTTCTTCAAAAAAAGCTTCAGTTTAGATACTTGTTTCAAAGAAGGAACATGACAGTATCCTAGAAAATTTTCATAATTTTAAGGCATTACTGGAAAAAAGCCACTGAAGCAACATATGAAGTTATTAAATATGAAGGGAAAGGTGTCCTCGACCAGCAGCATTGTCTTGAAAAAAATTAGCTGTGGATATACAACATTGGAAAAGTCAAAGGGCTCTGGGCAACCAAAAATGGATATCGACGAGGTTCTGCTGGCAGCTGTTGAGTCAAATCCATCTAAAAGTACTCAAGTACTTCAAAGAGAATCACCTGTTGGGATGTTGAATGATTAGAAAATATAATTTAATTTTGATTTTTTTTTCCAGATTAAATTAAGAGCATAGTAGGAGGGGAGGATAACCTAAAAGTTCTCGGCCTATCTTTGAAGGTGGGGTTAAGATGAAGGACTTATCACGTATCATGTTTTTCTAATCAGTAGTTATATTCACACAAATTTTCAAAATCCTGTCATTTCTTGTCTAGTGTTCATAGTGCTTTTAGTTTTATCAGTTGCATGCCATTGCATTGCCACTTGCATACCTCTGTAAAGTGATGGCCAAGATTGACCATGATTTAATTCACAGTTTTGTGATTTAATTCACAATCCTCCTTACAGTTTAGATCCCTCAGTAATTACTTTTAGATCCTGAATCTCAAAAAGGACCTCAGGTGAAGACGATTTGAGGACTAAGACCAACTCAAAGAGGCTCTTGAATTGGTCTTAGTCCTCATTTGGTTCCAAAAAAGAAAATTATTATTTGGGGGGTTTGGAAAAATTAATAAACAGGTGTGATAAATGCATTAGTAATAAGGGTCATAATGAAAAATAATATATATTTCATGTTTTGATTTAATTCCTTTCTTGGTCAGACCGAGAACTTTTTGACCTCTCCTCTTTTACTTAAGGAGATGCAGTGGACATAATTTTCATTTACTTAAAATAACCTCTGAATGATCCTCCTCCTCCTCCTCCACCACCTCCTCCTCCTCCTCCATCCTCCATCCTCCTCCTCCTCCTCCTCCATCCTCCTTAGCAATGCCATCCTCCTTAGCAATGCCTTAGCAATTCCTCCTCCTTAGCAATGCCTCCTCCTTAGCAATCCTCCTTAGCAATATTCCTCCTTAGCAATCCTCCTTAGCAATGCCTTAGCAATCCTCCTCCTCCTCCTCCTCCCCCTCCTTAGCAATGCCTCCTTAGCAATACTCCTTAGCAATGCCATCCTCCTCCTTAGCAATGCCTTAGCAATGCCATCTTCCTCCTTAGCAATGCTTAGCATCCTCCTTAGCAATCCTCCTTAGCATCTTCCTCCTCCTCCTCCTCCTCCTTAGCAATGCCTTAGCAATGCCTAAGACCTCTCCTCCTCCATCCTCCTCCTTGGCAATCCTCCTCCTTAGCAATACCAATGCCTAAGTCCTCCTCCATCTTCCTCCTCCTCCTCCTCCTCCATCCTCCTCCTTAGCAATCCTCATCCTCCTCCATCCTCCTCCTCCTCCTCCTCCATCCTCCTCCTTAGCAATCCTCATCCTCCTCCTCCTCCTTAGCAATGCCTTAGCAATGCTCTCCTCCTCCTCCTCCTCCTCCTCCTCCATCCTCCTCCTCCTCCTCCTCCTCCTCCTGGCATATAAATTAGACATAACTATAAAATAACCCACTTTTGATTTTAAAAATCTCTGAAGCTTCTTTTATGTTACCACAGAGGAGTAAGCCATATAACAGACTAAAAAATCCAATAGTATATACTAAATATGTGTCATTGTCCCAGATTCAGATTTAAGTTACTTTAATATCTGTATAGATCTATTAACTTTTTCTTTATCCCTTTAATATGTGGCTAACCTCTTAAATGAAACTTCTGAATGTGCTTGGATGGGACTTTTTTTTTTTTTTTTTTTTTGGAAGCAATGAAATAATAAATCCTAAATATATTCTTTTAATGAGCAGAATTACTTGCTCATTAAAATAATATACTTAAAATTTATTATTTTATTGCTTCCAAAAACAAAAACAAAAAAAAAAAAGTCCCTTCCAAGCACATTCAGAAGTTTCATTTTCTTAAATGGTTAGCCACATATTATAGGGATAAAGAAAAAGTTAATACTAACTATGTCAAATGCTACATTTGTAATGAATTAAAAATTTTTATAGCTCATTGATGGAACATCCTTTTATTTAAGTGTAAATTTTCACATTAAGAAATAAATCTTCAATCCAAAGGAAAAAAAACTGTACTAATGATATAATATATACTTTTTAGGATCTATTAATATCAGCTTTTTAAATGGCTCAGGAACGTGAGTATTTAAATTACTTAATATTTATCACTTAATTGTTAAGAAAGTGTTAATTTATAGTTCTGTTCTTCCTTATATGCTTTCCTGCTATCTTTTACAGTTTATCTATTTTTCAGTTATTGAGGGAGAGGGGGGAATTCCATTAAATTTATTACCCAATCGTTTTTCAAGGTCTAGTTTTTAGACTTAAAAGCTTCTGACTAGTAGAAGTTTAAGAGAGCTTTAAAGGATCTTGGTCATCCCTGTTTTAGGCCTTTGGTAATATGGAAAACTGGTGACACTCTCTTTTCATTTTTAACTCAGTAATTGTCGCCACAATGCTGGTGTCATAGGGCTTGTATCACTCACTCATCCCTGCCTCTCAAAGAGCGACCAAGTTTCTCCCTTAAGGCACAATTATAGGCCTACTAAAGGTCAATAAATGCAATATGCAGGCTTCTTACAACATTTTTCAATGAGCTGGTGAAGCACAAAAATGTTGTCGGTGCATGATTTACTAGCTGTAAAACCTGCCTGTTCTCCTGGCGTTATAAATTTCTGCTCCGGCCTGTCCCTGAGTAGACCACCAACAATGTGACCCACAACACCTTGTACACAAATTCCCCTGTGGTATTCACAAACCTTTTTATTACCTTTCTTAAAAATGGAGCTTATTTGCCCTGTTTTCATTTCTTCAAGTAGCTTCTTTCCAACTTTCAAAAACTCCTCATTCACCTGCTTGGCTCGATAAAGGGCTCTAATGCTTCAATCCCTTGACAAGTGCAAATTATATTGGGGACTTTTCATCATTAAGAAATTTACGCATTCCTTGTGCATTGCCATACCTCTTTTCCCAAGGGAAAAATATCTTTGTTCATACTAAGTGATGGTCACTTCCACATTCTACACTCCACACTCCTGAGCAACCAACATCTTGCTTGCTTCGTAATGATGTAATCCAAAAACAAAAGTCAAAAACATGGCCCACACCTTATAAATTGGCGAATCCTGCAGGAAGAAGGTGTTTTCGATCCATACTGGAAACTTGTCACACAAATCTATCAATCCCCTACCGTTCTCTGTGACAACTGGCTCACCATGCTTTCTTAATGCTACACTGTTTATTTCTTGGGAAACTCAAGCATTAGTCTCCAGCCATGATGAACTCATCCTTCTTTAGGGATTCTTCAAGCGGCATGTCTGAGCATGAATTCAAATTCATCCTTCATGAAGGAGGCTTGTGATTTTTGGATGATTACACTCCAAGGACAGTATAGTTCTACTAAAAATTTCTCGATCACCTTTAATGAGGCTTTTAAATCTCCTCAACTTATCTTGTCTCTGAGCTTGTTCCTGATCAGCACCAACAATCCAGCCCTTGCACGGTCTCTGTTGACTCCGCTCCAAAGGTGGATGTACTCCCCCATCCACTTTTTCCATTTCTTTCTGGACCTCTAATTTCTCTTTAGCCAGGTGGCTTATCTAAAAGATGGAGACCCTGAAAGAAAAGCTCTGGTCCTCTTGTTTGTTATATAAAATGTCATTTGCTACAATTATTCGGAGTAGAGCCTCCGATTTGAAAGGATTTTCTGGAAATAGATGGGGCAAACAGACAAGAACATAACACATTGGGACTATGACAGAGCATAACATGTTCAACCAGGAATTTATAATGAAACAGTAAGATACAGCAAAAAAAAAAGCTTGCTACAGGTAAGATTTCATTTATTAATTCTTAATATTTAGTCATTAGATAACACAGATTACGAACTATTAACTATTTGGCATAAACTTAGGGATCCCAAATATTGAGGTTCCCTATTCAGTTTCACTTCTTCCAAGCTGAACATCCACTTTTCCAAAATTCCTCAAAAAAGCCACATTTGATATCAATATCAAGGCTGGTTTAAAGGATGCTCTGCTTTTCAGTTTCTTGGGTGGACAGTCAAATTAATTTACATATCTCTCATAGGCTGGTGCACTGAAGCATTATCTGCCATTTGTGACACTAATCCAAGGAGAAGCCTTTGCCTCTGCATACATCAAATATTGAGAGCTCTGTCCTCTCACCTAAAGATATCGGCCTACCCAATTTTGAATGTTGCTGCTCTATAAGAGTACATTATCGAGTAGTGTGATACTGCCAGTTTCTACCAAAACTTTGCATCACCATGTATATCTCTCATGTCACAATACATAGACCCTCCCCCCCCCCCCCCATGCAAGCTATGTATGTATTAAGGTATTTGTAATCTGCATTCAATATGAACTGTCTCCTTGATCAGGCCTGCGTTATCAAGCACCTGATAATTTATTATTATAGTATTTCTTACTCCTCAATTGCTTTTTTTTCCTACCAACTCACCCTGCCTCAATTCCCCTCAACTTCAAATAAAAATAAATCAAAGAACTATGACCTTAAGCTCAGTTTAGTTAAGTTGGGAAAACTGCTAAGTATGATTTATTTACACTAGTAGAGAACAACTTTTTATTTAGCTTTAGGACTTTTTTATTTTGATGCCTTTTAAAATTCTAGCTCTTACCACTGTAACATCTTTCCCCCATGGAAACATATGAAATCATTTTTGTTTTAACAGTTCTTGAGAACAGCAGAGTTAAAACATCAGAGCCTTCCTGCTTACTCAAGCTAAATGTTTGCTCCCACTCAAGAAGTTTCTAAAATGCAATTTTTTCTATTTTTGTAAATGTACACATATTCCATAATGAAAGCTGTGTTTGTCTTGAACAATGTTCATAATTACTTTCCTTTTTTTTTTTTTTTCTTTTTTCTGTGTTAGCCTCCCTTGCAACCACTAAGGGTCATTGGAGGGAGGGGCTATCTACAGGTTGCCACCCTATTTTAAACACCCATGGCTCAGGACAACCTTCTATATTATAAATAAAAGATTGACCTGGGCGGGATTTGAACCCGCGGCGTCAGGATTGCGAGACCCGTACGGATCCCCTGAGCTATCCCGGCGCCCCAATTACTTTCCTAACAGATTTTTTTTCTTTTCTTTTTTTAGAATTTTATAAAAATATAGAAAAGGAAAAATGATAGAGAATAGGTAAGTTTGTCTCTCCCCTCCATTGTGTTGGATAGCTTTCAAATATACAATCAGTTTTAAGACTTTCATTATCATACTGTACTCATTATCTACAGAAGGAAACATTTATCTGCATAAAATTTTTCTTTAATATAATTACATGAAGAATTACAGGATTTCAATAATACCAAACTCCATGAAAATATGAAAATGGACAATTTTTTTAAGACTCCCATCATTGTTCTGAATAGTCTTAATCAAATGGGAGAAAAAAAATCTCAACAAGTAAGAATTTTATAAGATGGAAACACTTTTACAATGGGCCATAGGTATTTTGTACAATTAAAAATAATTTTTATTTTATTTAGGAAACCATGTCTGACACAAGTGACATTATATATATATATATACATACACACTCTCTAGATCTCTAAAGAAAATAAGGTTCTTACTTAAAGTTGCTCAACTGTTTAAAGCCTAAAAATGCTTCCAAAAAGCAACTAATGAATCAAAATCAGTGCCATAAACTATACTAAATAATAGTAATAAATAATATAAGGTATTATTCTGAAATTAGCAACACCATATTTTTTAAGGCTAAGAACTTTTTAAAAGTCAGTATTATTCCATCTAATATGTGCAAACAAATTTTATTACCATTTTCATTTTCAGTCTCAGAGTCCATATGATCTTCAGTTTCTTCATCAGCCTTTAAGAGGATGGCGGGAATCAATTGTCTCTATCAGATTCAATGTATAATTTCTGGATCCTTCCTGATTACAAGAAAAGGGAAGAATTATTCTAAGCAATATAGAGATAATAATAAAAGAACGAAAAAATTATTAGTTAATCGAATTTTCTTATTAAATAGAATATATGCACATAAGATTTTAAAGTACAAATAGTTTAGCATCTCGTTTAGAGTTAAATAACTTTGTGTCAGAATTCTTTAGTAAATCTAACAGTAATTATTTTCAATTTATCTTTACCGTTTCTTCTTCCGGGTTGGACCGTGTCAAATTGTTGTTATTTGCCGAGCTTTCGCACATCATGTGATGTCTTCTTCAGGGCTAAATGCGAAAGCTCAGCAAATAACAACAATTTGAATCGGTCCAACCCGGAAGAAGATACGGTAAATACATCTGACGACCGTCGAAGCCTACGTGAACAAATTTATCTTTGTTCATAGAATTCATTTTAATTTTTTTTTTTTTCTTGTAGCTTTATTAACCCAAGTAAGTGCATTTCATTAAAAATTGTACTCGTTTGACAACTATTTATTAGGATGGCAAATTTTTTTGGCCATTACTATATGGATCAATTGAGTACAATAGTTCTTCTAATTACGTTTTCATAAATGTTAGTACTCAAACCACTCATGCTATCAATACACTTCCAAATGTAATGCTACATCTAGCTAGAAAATTGCTTGAAGGTATTTTTGAATTAGTAAGTTTGTGCTACTCACTTAGATCCTAGAAACTCAGAGAAGCACTGCCTAGCACCTTCAAGCAAACGGTTGTGTGAAAAGGTGGACCAAGCCTAAAAGATCAACCTGAAGGCTCATCTGTAAATTGAGAGCTTGGACTGAAGTATTTCCTACCTCCAGCCAGGATTTTTGACTTATTTTTGTAGCAATATTCATTCCTACAAATCTACACAAGGCTACATCTAAATATAGAGAGACAGGGTATGGTTTTTGCTATCCTACCATCTACAGGCTCCAAAACTCAGTCAACCATATCAAACTTAAACATGCTTTTAGTTTTTTAAGAGATCCTGCTTAGCTCTGAGCCATCAACACCCTATCTTCATCCAGTCAACCTCCCCTAAGGTGTGGTCAGCCTGATATCTTCATACCATGCATGCACTCCCTTGAAACATTGTCAGGGACTTTGTCTTTGTCCATCCTGATCATGTGTGGCGCCCATCTCAGCCTCTCCAATATGGTGAATTGGACATCAAGCTTCTTGTATAGCTAGCTTAAATCTTTGTTTGACCGGTATCTACTCTGTTCTGTTGAGCAAATTGCATGCTGGAAATCAACTAGGAGAAAGCATTTGAGGAAAAATCAACAAGAAGAAAGCATAAACTTTCCAGAAGCATTCGAAGAGTAAATATCTGGTCTATTGTGGATCTGCATTCTTCTAAATACACATTGATATTTCCCAATCTCTCTCTCAGCATAGGGAAGCAATCGTCTAGACAAAACAATTGACAGGATCTTAAAAGCACAAGTAAGTAAGGATATTCTCCTGTGATTAATGCAGGAAAAGGTATCCCCCTTCTTCAGATAAATTACTGTCTTCTATCACTCTGTCGGCAACCTCTCTTCTGTCCAGGTTTCATGCCAATAAAATGCTATGTGCATACTCAAAGAAGGTCAAAATTATAATATTTTTAATATCATAATAAACGATTATGAACTTATATATTATATAATATATTGAATAATATATC
>KZ807028.1:103743-128175 GCA_000696205.2 Oncopeltus fasciatus
ATATCTAATATTAGACAATTAGAGATCTTTGGAGAAATTGTAATTATTATTTATTTAAAATTTAATATCTAAGAAAATCTACTATCAGATTATCTTTCCCTAAGTAAAATTTATTTTTGGAATCAAAACATAACAATGGGATTTATGTTGATGTTTATAACATTAAAAGCCATTTCATCATACTCCTTGGTAAAGTGGATAGATTTCATAAATAACAACTTTAGTTAAAAACTAATTTAACAATCTTGTATCTACACACCGTTGAACTTTAAACACTTTGACCCATTCTTTTAATAATTTCAAAAAACATAGTATTTATCTATTTTACTGATTATTGTTTAGATCTAAAACAAAATAATGTAGAAATATTCAATGTTCATAAGTAATACCATGGATATAACTCCGATAGCTTAATAAAATATGTTATACTTCTCAGTAATTTTACAAAACAAAGTATAATAAATACCGAGTATGTGAACTCAGTAACTAAAAGCGAGCTGACTCCATAATAAAAAACCAAGTAATCTACTTTATTTGTTTCTATTTAAGAGTGATTTTTTTTCTAAATTATGGCTAAAGATTTTTCCAATAATAAATCTAATGATTAGCATACATGGACGTAAAGAAGTTCATAAAGAAATATTAACTTATATTAATTTTCCCTAAATGAATATTAAATTCTGGGCTTTTCATTATTAACATTATCATACCATAACATATGGTATTCAGCATAAAGCTTTCCTGAAGAAGAATACTAAAGTAAATTACCAAAACTCATAATTGTATATTTATTTAGTAAGGGTATTTCATAATATTAAATTAAGTTGAAGATAACACAATCTCCAAAATCTCTTCACAACACTATGAACAATGGCAATTAAACATATAGAGATCATTGTGATATTTACCAAGCAATTTTGGTATAAGAGCTTTTACAAACTTACAAATACACACATTACATATATAACATATACGCTAAATAATTCTAATATACATTTCATGTAGTTTTTTTTTTTTTTTTTTTTATAAATACACAATAATAATTCAAAATAAGAACTAAACAAATTTCCAAGAATTATTGAAAAGTTAAGCTTATCAAAGCAACACACAAACAGAATTGAAAGTGCTTTGCTTCACTCCAGAGAAAGACATACATGAAGGAAGAAGTGGAGAGCATTCAAAAGAGTGAAAAATTAATTTCTTCTTAAATATTGGTGATTCAATTCTCAAATAGGGATATCCCTTATCATCTAAGCCTATTAAAATAAAAGACTAATACTACCAATTTAAAAAAAAAATAAATAAATAAAGCCTTTATAACTATTTTACATGTATAAATATAAATTTATCACTGAAATATTGATTTTAAAGCAGAATGTGGCACAGAAAAATCAATTGCTAACATTTCAAATTAATTATTTATTGGATTTTTATTATTTTTATTTAAAATACTTTTGTTTTTTCTGCAACTGCAACTGATGCTTCAGGGCATCCTTCCTTAACTTATAAACAATATTCTTATTTTTTTTTATAAAAATGCTTAGGAGAAGTTCCAACTTATTTGAATAGACGCAGAAAGTTTGAATAATTTTACTAAAACAAAAATGAATGGAATATTGAGGCATTTTTCTAAATAAATATGCCCTTTATTGCCATTATTTAGCAAAACTTTTCCGAATAATCTTTTTTCAATTTTAATACTCATCCAATAAAATAAGCCTGCCTTTTATTGTGCAATAACACTGGTATAAATTTCTTCAATGTATTATAATGCAGAGAAAAAAAAAAGCAATTTGGAGATCCTTTAATCTTCAAGTTTTCTTGATGAACTTCTCAAATGAGCCATCTATGGTTATTGATATATTATTTTTTCAAAATCTTAGACATTCCTTTGGCTTGAAGATGAAGTCATATTAATGTAAAAAAAAAAGTAATACTATTATTAATATAAATCTATTAAAATCTGAACAGTTTATGATGCCCTTAACATGTAGTTGCAGGTGCAGTTAAACACACACACACACAAATATATAAATTAATTTGTANATTAAATTAATTAGTGAATAAATGATAATTATTCTCATCATATAAACAGTAATTTTTTTTCATAATGAGGCTGAAACTACTTTTATTTCTTAGGAGGTGAGAAGCAAAAGGGGCATAAGTAACATTCCCCTGATTATATACATATCATAGAATTAAATATTTTTATAAAATTTCTTTAAAGAAAAAAAATATTTCAGCAACTTTAAGTGGAGTCACAGATTTGCAAAGAAGTCTCAGTTATAAATATATTGGCTCATTGCAATAATTAAAAATTACATCATAATACAAAATAAAATCAAATAGTCTTTAAGTAAAGCATTAATAAAATAAATAAAACATTTTTATGACAATTTATTCAACACCAATTTTCAGAAACTGATGAAAATCATTTAGAGGTCCAAGTCGGTACCCAAGACCAACTGCCAAAAAAATATATGTATTTTGAGAATGTTTGCTGAAAGTGCTAATCATAATTTTTATTCATGAAGTCAAAAGGGATCTATTGAATTTACATATAGGTTTTTACTTTTGGGTGAGCCATAGAATTATTTAAAAATAAGTGATCTTTAGTGAGTAATCTCTAGTGAAGAATGGCCCACACCAACCTTGTCATTGCAGCGAATTTCTGCAAAAGTTATTATTTTTAGTCAAAGTTATAGCATTTCTTTATATTTTCACAAGAAGTAAAACTATGATTTTAAAACACATAAAATACCCCTTTAACTATTACCAATAAAAATTGAACTTTTCCTATAAATATGATACATATACCTTCTCCTCTTGGCTTCTTCTACCTGATTCACACTAATATTATTATTATTTAAGGGTTTTAATATATACCTATGATATTGATATTGCTTTAAGAGAAACTTATAGAATTTTGATTTTCAACATCACCTACTCAATTCTTATGTAACAATTTACCTAATTAACTAA
This sequence comes from Oncopeltus fasciatus, assembly GCA_000696205.2. Lineage (NCBI taxonomy): Eukaryota > Metazoa > Arthropoda > Insecta > Hemiptera > Lygaeidae > Oncopeltus > Oncopeltus fasciatus. The sequence continues at coordinate 106,726 of KZ807028.1, forward strand.
AAATTATTTACAAAATTTCAACAGTCTAATTTAGCTGGTATATGTCATGAAGATAAATATAATTAAGTTATTTGTTACACAGCTAATAAATGATTATTTTATTGTAATACTTAGGAATCATGAAGACATATTTAATTAGGATTAAATACTTATTAAGGATACATGCAAATTGACTTTTCTACAAATATTTAGTATTATTAATAAAATTAAACAAATTTGGGTGACTTACAAAAAATATAGGAATGGTTAATTTTTTTTTTTTACCTTTTCTTTTTATCACAGTAATAAATCACACAGCAAGGAATATTTTTATTATAATAACGTAAGATGCACTGGCAATGATCAGCAATAACATTAAATAGATAACAATAACAATGTGCCTATAACATAGTGACTACAGCAACAATTTACAAATTTTGATTGGTCTATATTTCTTAACTAATTGATAAAAGTTTGAAATTAATGCAAAGAGCAATCACATAACTCAAACATATAGCAATCTCCAACTAATAATTAATTACATATTATTAATATAAAAATAATTATAGCCTAAGGAAGAAGAGACTGTAAGAAGTTCATGCAAAATTAAAAAAAATAATGCCAATAATTCATTATGAATTATTGATCATAAAAGCTTATGATATGGTGTGGAAATTAGTTGATGTCTACCTATCCTTACTTCTGTACATTTTTTGAAACCTTATAAAGAGCCAGTAGGTCAATGAGTAACATAAAGTTATAAATTAATCTTTTTTAAAAATCATTTTGCATTAAAACATCCAATTAGTATAAATATAACATTTGATTGCAGCACTTACTCATAAATTTTAACCTATTTGCTTTAGTATTAAGTTTTTTCATTCAGTATCATATTTTCCTATTAGTATGAAAAATTTCTTAAATGAAGTTCAATATTTATTAAATACATAAATTTTGTAAGTAATACAATAATACAAAGGGTAAAACAGTGGCCAAGTTATGATTAGTAATGAATTCTTACTTTCTTTTATTAATACTGTGTTAAAACAATTTAAATTAAATAATATTTAAACAAATTAAGCATTCATTGGATATGAAATCGTTATAAATCCATTTGTGTCCAGCAGTGTATTTTTTACATTAGAGCCCATTTTCCCCTCGGTAAGCTCACTTGAAAGAAAAAAAAAATTTATTATTATATTGTCTTAATTATGGGTAATAATGAAATTATGGGCTTAATCACTCCCAAAAAATACCAAATTATCAGAAAAACTCACACATAATCAAGAACTGAATTTATTCTCTAAGTAATTAACATATGCTATAAAAAGCTTTAACAAAGTTGGACCAGAAAAACAAAGAAAATAACAAGGCCAATTAAATACTTAGGTAGAGTATAGTATAAATAAAGAATCCTAATAAAATAATAACTACTCTAAACTTAAATCTAATGAAATATAAAATAGGCTAGCTTATTAAATATATTAGAATATATAAAAAAGTAGCTACATGTGAGCATATGTAACTATAGCATGAAACTTTCCTTCAATCTAAAGATTTCTTCTACAAATACCATTATATATGAGGCAACCATGTCCCTGTAGCAGACACAGGAAGGCGGGTGTATGAGTAGAATAGACAGTATCAATCAAGGACAGCCCTGGCTACTTATGCCTGTTGTACTATCAATCAACCACCTCTCTTTAAGGTACAAGAGAAAATTGTAGCACTTCCTCCATGACTAATACATAAGTATAAGTGGGAGGTTTTAAGATCTCAATCAATTTGCTACCAAGGCATATACCCCACTTTCCTTGTGTGCTGGTAATAGCATACAAGGTAAAATGTCTTAATCTGCGTTTTTTAACTTTATGAAGAATAACAGATATTGATGACCCAATGTCATAAAGGATTGTCTACGTCTCACTAGTGGCAAACAGACAGCATTGTGCATCTCTGGTATCCGAACTAATTAGATTCCAGGTACCTCTGTTAGTTTTCCTGTTTTAGAATACCTACTTCCAAGTACAGGGTTACACATAAATTTGAGCCTTCTCTCCATACTAATAATTGCAAAAGCATAAACAATTCTTGTACTACACCTTCAAATTGTTCTCATTTAAAAACTTTGATCTGTACCATGAGCGACTGCAACTACCACTCTTTCAATTCACCTTCAATTGTGCAGACCTACCACTTTCAGGGGGACTGCAGGGCTCCGCCCCCTACAAGGGACGACCCCCCATGACCTAGCTATAAGGGCTAACATTTCTAAATTAGAACAGCATATAGACAATATGCAAAATAGCCTGCATATTAGAGTACAAAAACATAAACATATGGCCTTAATAACATTTGAAGGAATATGTTTGCTAAATAACAACTTAATTTATCTCAAAAATTGGAAGGGCTTCTTATTCCTTAGCTGTTTACAGCAGTAGTTGCTAGACCCTTCCATTCTTGCATTCAGTATATCCATTAATTTACTTATTCTTAATATTCATATAAGGCAGAGAGTCTCTGAACTATATATGCCACTTGTCTCTTAATATGCTTAGAAAAAAAGCATATTTTAATCTCACTAAAGTTTATCTTAATAATCACCTTAATTATGGGATAAAATGAAATTTGGGGCTCACATACATTCCAAGGAACATAAACTTGTTAATAACTAAGGCGAAAAATACTGGGCTAGAGGTTAAATTCTAACAAAAATAAATAAATAAGGTATACTAATAAAAAAATAACTCTAAAATTAGGTCAAAGGAAATATAAAAGTTGGGTCATTGTTAAATATTAAAGAGTATATGGGAAAGAAGCTACTTGCAAGTGTGACAGATGTATAAATATTAACAGCTAAATTTAATAATAGCCTTTATGCTTCTTGATACTATTATTTTTGTGCCAAATAAATAAGTAGGATCGAAAGAAATATTAAATTTTAATATTCAATTATTAAAGAAATTTTAAATTNAACATTTAAATTAATATTAAAAATAATTTTTGAAAGAACTTTCATGAGAATGATCTCAGTAAAATCTATCGAAATTCCTTAAAATTAGGAAAATTTATCTAAAAAATAAGTGGTTTAGTTGTGATTTGAGGCTATTTTCCAATAGTTTTAAAATTTGTAAAATGTACAGAATAAGAATAGAAGAGAATTAGAGAATTTCCAAAGTTTAAAGAAAGCACATGGACATTTTAGATATGTCATAACAGAAACCTATGTTTCTGTTTACATTGGTTCAAGAAATTTTATTATACTGTTACCAATACCATTAGAAAGTAATAAACTAGCTTTTTAAGGACATTTATTTCTTGTTTTTATTAACATTATTAATTACAGTCTCCTCTTACAATTAACTGCAAGTTAAAAGGGAATGGAGATTCTAGAACTAGCTAACAATTATAAATATCAGAATAAAAATAAATAAATAAAATTATTTTAATATATAAATCATACTTTAAAAGATTTTGTCTTACATATTTTCATTAAAAATATATGCTTGTTTCTTTCATCTTCATATAATATAAATAATCTCATCTCTTTTTGATTGTTAATTATACTGAGACAGAGAGATACAAAATCATCTCAGTGAATATGCTGGGAACGACTAGCAAAAGAAGGCCTCCCCCATTCAATAGTGAACTGTTTACCCTCTGGGAGATATTGGAGGGCATCCGAGAGAAGTTGGGCTCAGGTGAAGGACTTAATGTTGAGAGTGGCCATCAGTTTGTGGCCAGTCACCTGTAATGTGGAAAAAAATGTTTACATAACATTAATGAACTATTAAAATATATTGCTCGTTTAATATTTAGCACACAACAAAATCACATTTATCTCTAAATTATAGCAAATGCAAACTCCTTCAAATAGTATAACCAAATTTTAAATCATTTCTCGTGATAATTACTTCAATTTAGAGAGAAAAAGATAATACACATGAGATTATAATATCCATAATAAACAATTACGTAAAATAAAGACATATGTATATAAAATATTAAAAAAAAAAAAGGAAATTTTATGTGGGCTATATGTCAATTTACTAGTCAGTCAAGGCAAACTCAAATCTTTTTTTTTTTTGTCATTGTTTAGTAAATAATATTCTAAGGGTGTTTATTTGGGTTCAGTTAATCCACAACAACAGAGACCCCACAGCAGCACTTTTCACAAAATTTAACAACCATATTAAAAAATTATGTGATGCAACACACATTGACAAACACACATACTACACAAAAAAAAATACATTCTAACTCAAAAAAATGTATCAAGTCAAGGAAGCAACCAAAGTGGTAGTTGAAGACAGGAGGACTAAGCTATTAGTAAGGACTAGATAAAAATATAAACAATGTACAATTGGCCGTATTATTGCTGATTTTAAATAATTTAGAAGATTTTTGATATAACTTGATAAATGTTTTAAAGGAGCCCCTCAAAAATGACTGGGGGGCAGCTAGTTGATATGCAGCTTCCATAAATCAATCCCCTACCTACCACAAATCTGGAATGAAAAAGCCTGAAGAAAAAACCTAAAGTCAAGAAAGGCATACATAAAATCTTATAGGCTGAAAAAGGAAGAAATAGCTCAGTATTATCAATAAGACGAAAGAACTCAATAATATTATATAGGTGTTGTCAAAATATTGGATGATGTTGGTAGACTTCAAAAGTACAATACTTGAAGCTTCGAGACTTATGTTTGGGGGAAAAGAGTATAAGGGGAACTTCGAGAGGACGGCTTAGTGAACTGAGGAAGTAAAGAAGAAGCTCAGAAGTTTCTAAGAAAAAACACCCTTTGTCCATACAAAGACTAGAAGAAATAAATCAAACAAAGACTTCTTCAAGCGAAGACAAAAACAAAGAAAATTTTTTGGCTAGAAGCTTGAAAAAAGCACCAAGGGGTAAAAAGTGTTTCATAGGTCTACAGGAAATGAGGAAGAAAAGGCAAAGTGAGCTCATATTGGAACATTAGAACTACTTCTAATGTACTTTAAGGAGTGTGAGTAAGACCTGGAAGATATTGAGAAGATGATTGTATCTATGAAGAGGAGCTGCAGCCAACTGTATGGAAAAATTTGAAAAGCCAATAATATAGAATTAAGTATGAGAAATATGAAGTAACCTCAGAAATCATTAAATTAAAGAACCTCAGATTAAATAAATAGGCATTTAAGATCAAGAGATGTTTCACTATCTCCTCAACCTGATATGCAAATATAAGAAAATTGGGTGATTACAATTATGTTATTGAAAAGAGAATAACTGAGATTGCAGTAATCATTAAAGTATATCAGGCTAAGTTTTCCAGTAAAATATAATCAAGAATACCAGAAGCAAGAAACAAATTATATTTTGACAGCCATATTAATGAGGAGCAGTATGGGTTTAAATCCCAAAGAAGCAGGATTTGTTTTTTACCATGCAACAAATTATGAAGAAATGTATTCAGAAGGGTAAGGAAGCATCATTGTGCTTGATAAAGCATATGATAGGGTCAGAAAGGAGGCAATAGACAGGGCACCTGACCAAGATTTTTTTTTCTCTAAAGGTAGTCTGGTTTGTTTAATTATGTCATAGTGACATAACTACCTTAACATTAACTTAACAACAACGTAAGTTAAAGGTGCTGGATACACTAAGGTTTTCTCCATTTTAACTAATTCTTTATACTTAGGATAAGCAAAGTGGTAAAATTAAATTTTTCTTTCAGGTTTTAGTAGAGATATAGGTTTTTTTTTGCAATGAATTTTTTGTTTTCCATTGTTTATTCATTGAGAGTAGGTATCGCCTAAAATCTTAAGGAATTGTTAAAGCAATGGCACAGAATCATTATTTCTAAAAATTGTCCGTTGAAAATACAAAATATATTACTACCTTGATGACATCTCGGAGGTGAGAGGCATGGGCAGTTTGCTGACAGGTCAAGATGTATCCCTCAAATTCCTTTCCGGCAGGAACTATTCGTGTGAAGACCTCACAGCTGAGTCTCCGAGCCAGGTCATTCAGGACTTCTACAATAAATAACAATAAAAATACTTATATTCTATTTTAATTTTAAAGATACATAAAAAAAATAGTGCTAATTTTATTTTATTAAACTGTCCTTTATTTATTTTTTAATCTGTGTAAATATGTGTTGATATTTGTCAGACAGTGACCATTCAATGTCAGTGACCATTTGAATTTTATAACTTGGTGCAACCCTTCAAAGGATTATTTATAAACATTTGCTAGCTTTTTTTATTTAAAATTTTTTTTTGGCACAGTGTTTGCCTCTGAACCAAAAAAAACAAAACCAAAAATACCTAAGAACAGTGCAAAAAGGTAGGAAATAAGGTGTCTTTCTAGTCCTTACTGTTATAAACAAAAATATTTTGTGGTCCTTTGAATTAACACTTAAGCCTAAGCTCTAAGATAGTTTTAATAAGATAAGCCCTCTCTAGCTCTAATAGTTAATTCAGTTTAAAAGAAACGACCATTGGAATAAGCTATATTTTCTAGATTATAGATGATAGATAAATAAACTATATTTTCTAGATTTTTAAATAAAACTGGATCATGACTCTAGGGAACTTTTTTTTTTTCATTTCTTTCTTAAAATTATTCTTAAAAGTTCTTAATTATTTTCTCACTGAAATTTTAAGTGATTTTGGGTTATATAAATGTATAATGTCTTGTATTTATACTTAACTCTGATATTTTTATATCTAAGTGAAATATATGTTTGCTTTTCTTATTACATATTTCAGGACAACACTATTCTGGAAGTTCATTAATGTGCCAGTACTGAAGTACTAATATCAAGATATTAAGATGAATTGATTGTACACCAGTTTCTAAGCCTAAAATGTAGATTAGAGTATTTTAAGATAAGTTTAACATATTAAAAAAAAAAAATTTCCCGATCTTTTTTATATTCTAGACTTGAGCCATGTAATTTTGTCTTTGTCACATGACACACCTGTTTTTTTAGAATATAAGAGGATTTTTTTTTACAGTACCAAACTCTAAACAACTTTAGCCTTTGCAACCATTAAACTTTTAATACATTAATCAATATACTTTTTGAAGAGTCTAAATATTAGAGAACTTTAAAGAATTCCTTATTTTAATTAATTGTGTTTTAATAATATTAATAAATTTGTTGAAAAGCCAGAGCTATATAATTTATAGAAGAGAGCATGGTAATGAACTCAAATTGTCAAAAAATAAACCTCATATTTTATATACAAGAAATGCAAGGGAGTTAGGATTTAAAAAATCTTGCTACCTCAGCCGGGAGGTACCAAGACTCGAACCTGGGTCTCCTGCTTTCTGGGTAAGTGCACGGCATGCAGGCAACTACCCAACCAAGGCTAGCTAGATAATCGTTTCTACTCCCTGCACTATAATCTGAGTCTAAACCTCCAAGTGCAGCGGTATTAGATATTCTACACAAGCTGACCACTAGAGCTGAGGAACCCCAACGGGTAATTTACTCAAAACGTCTGAATCTTACGAAAGTCAAATCGGACTTTGTTTTAGACAATTTTAATGGTAGGAATTCTGAGGTTGGACGATGGTTAGATACCTTCGTTCGGGAATGCGGGCGATGCCAGGTTAATGATTCGAAAAATAAGGTTCTAATTTTACGTTTATTTATGGAGGGGATTGCCAAAAATTGGTACTCCTCAACGTTGATTGAATTAGGATTGGAAAAAGACTTCACGGATTGGGAATTGAAGATGAGAACGAAATTTAAAGAACAAGGATGGAAAAAAATCAGAGAAGCATATAACTATAGGTACATAGGAGGTCATTATGATGATTATGTACTGCGAAAACAGAGTCTTCTACTGGAACAAGAGCACGCAATTGACAACATTATTCAACTAAACCTTATTGTTATGGGATTACCAGTCAATGTACAGGAAAAACTCGACCGTTCTAAAATTGATTGATTCAATTGCAGAATTACTTGGAGAGCTGAGAAAAATAGAGCCTTCGTTGCTATCACTACAAAAAAAATCTGCCAATATTGTTACACAAAATAAAAAACCAATTGTAACAACTGAGAAGAAAAAGCCCTGCTCCATTTGTAACAATCTAGGCTATCGAGGGAGGTTTCATCCTGAGGCAGTGTGTCGAAATCGGTTAGCTAGTGAAAAAGGTATAAAAACTGTGAATAACGCTGAAGTTCAAGAAACCCTTAATGAATCCATCACTGATAAAAAAAACTAGGTTTGCTGCCACTAATTACTCTCGGTGTCATAATAAACAGGAATAAAAATGCACGGGAATCTACGACCCTGGCACGAATATCAGTTTTATCACACTAAAATGTGTGAAAAACTTGAAGTTACGAATCCAGGATAACAATATGACTTTCCGAACGATTGGTGGCAGGCATGGTTTTGCTGGTTGTGTGAATGTAAAATTGAGAGTCATGAATTTGGAGAAAGAAGTCCAGATGTTTATAGTAAATGATGAAAACTTTAAATATGATGTATTGTTGGGCTTGGACCTAATTGTGAGTTTTTACTTAAACTTGAATTGTAAATTGCATCTATATCAGACCCTTCCCGAAGAACACAAAAAAGACAATGACGAAAACTTTGTTCAGAAATTGGATGGCCTTCGAGATGTCTACGTGAATTACAATGAGGGCATAGATGTCAATAATTTTGAAGCAAAGGTAGATCACCTTGATTCTACCAAAAGACGGGAAATTGAAAACTTGATTCACAAGTTCAACTGTATCTTTGCAAAAGATAAATTTGATGTGGGACAAGTAAATGATCACGAGGCCCACATACAACTATGAGTTTGTTTCAAGAAAGCCATAACGTTGCAGCATTCCAGACCAACAGGAAATCGAAAGTCAGATATCTCAGTTACTGAAAGCAGATTTAATAGAAGAATCTACTTCACCTTTTGCTTCTCCAGTAACGCTGTCATACAAACGAGAAGAAAACAAAAAGAATAGATTATGTATCGATTTCCGTGAGTTGAACCGTTTAGTAGTGCCTGAACCACAACCTTTTCCACTGATTGAAGAACTGATTACAAAAACAAGAGGTTGTCGGTGGTTCACAGCATTGGACATAAATTCAGCCTTCTGGTCAATACCTATTCGAATAAAAGATCGCTATAAAACTGCATTCCTGACTCAAGACGGGCACTGGCAATGGAAATGCCTCCCGTTTGGATTAAAAACCTCCCCCCAAATTTTTCAACGAGTTTTAAACTCTATTTTAAGACGAAATAACATGAAAGACTTTTCTGTTTGTTATATGGACGACATATTAATTTTTTCTAAAACATTCAGAGATCATATACAACACTTGCATAAACTAGAGGAGGCAATTTGCAGAGAAGGCTTTCAGTTAAAAATCACAAAGTGTAATTTCGCTAAAAATGAAGTTAAATATCTAGGACACATTCTCTCAGAAAATACAGTCCGTCCACTTGGGGGAGAAAACTTGATGGCCATATAAAATTTTCCTATTCCTAAGACAAAGAAAAATGTTCGTCAGTTTCTAGGAAAAGTAAACTTCTACCACAAATATATACCGAATAGAGTCAACTCTAACAGAGTTTATATACCAAATATAAACAATGTTAGAGCCACTTCACAATCTTTTGAGGAAAAATACGGACCTTAAATGGACAGATCAATGCCAGAGGAGCTTTGAGGAAGTAAAAAAACATCTCTGTTCCCAACCAATTTTGTCAATTTTTGATCCAAAACTCAAAATAATCATTGAAACTGATGCAAGTGGAGAGGGCGTTGGAGCAGTACTTAAGCAGCTTCAAGAAGACGGCACAATGAAGCCCGTAGCTTATTTTTAAAAAAAACTGAAGGATTATCAGAGAAAAAAGAAAGCTATTTACTTAGAATGCCTAGCAATGAAAGAAGCAATAAAAATTCTGGCAGCATTGGTTAGTCAGTCAGACCTTCCAAATCATCACCGACCACAAACCGCTTGAAAATCTGAAGATCAATACAAGATCTGATGAAGAGTTGGGTGATATGCTGCTATTCCTTTCACAATTTAATTTTCACGTCACTTATCGCCCAGGAAAGAGAAATATGGAAGCAGATTCATTATCTAGAAACCCAGTCCTCGAAGAATCTGATAATTCAGAGGAATTAATAAAAACAGTGAATTTTTTGAGCATATCAGTTATCACTCACCAAACTCAACATGCGGCTGAAATTGAGAAATTCAGAGAGATAAAAAGAGAAGGTGGAATTTTTTTACAAAATAAGTGATACGAATAAAAGAATAGCAATATCTCAGGAACTCGCGGATGTTTTAATTGCAAAAATACATAAAGAATATGGACACATAGGGTCAAGTCATGTAATAAATAAGTTTTGTAAATTCTATTACACTCGAAATTTAGATTCGAGAGTGGAAATTTACTGCCAAAATTGCGAAATTTGTATAAAAAATAAGAGCCGAACACCCTGTACTTATGGGTTCTTATCAAAACTTGGACCAGCAAGAGCACCTTTTGAAATTGTTTCCCTCGACATGATAGGGGTGTTTGCAAGAAACCGTTCATCAAAACGGTACCTTCATTAGTTAGTAGGACCAATGCTCAGGCACTAATTCTGCAGAATTTAAAAATTTTCTGAAAAAAAAAAGAGATCAACCTTATATTCACTTCTGTTAATAACCCTGCATCGAATGGATTGAACAAAAGATTGAATCAGACACTAGTAAACAGAATCCGCTGCAAAATAAATGAAACTCAGAGAAGAGCATGGTCAAAGGTAGCGGATGAATGTGTTCAGGAATACAATTCCATCGATCATTCTGTGACTTCCTTTAGCCTTTTTAGAATATTTATTGTTTGGAAAAACCAGCCCTATAACTCCAACATCTCTTGAACCAAAAACAAATCTTTTACAAGATCGGGAAATAGCTTATGAAAACACAGTTAAAAATCATACTTATAACAAAAAATTGATCGACAAAAAAAGAAAACATCACGATTTCAAAGAAGGGGATTTTGTTTATTGGACCATGCTTCGAAGATGAATAGGAACAAATTGGAGGAAATAAGAATTAGACCTTTGAAGATAATCAAGAAAACATCAAACTCCATCTATGAGCTGGATACAGGACACAGGAAGAAGGAGTCAAACATGTTTCACATCTCCAAATTGGTGCCTCTCCCCAAGGGTGGCGGGATGTAAAACTCCAGTTTTATCAACACAACACATGTTATTGCTTCCTCACCAAGGAATTGTTTTCTACTTTGAATACAAGTGTTCTCTACCGCGTCACTACTTTGAATTGTTCTCAGTATTTATTTTCTTCCATCATTTCCTACATTTCAACAGAAGTGACTACTTCGCTGAAAGAAGGCTTCTTTGTTTCGATTCGATTTCAGGTATTCAACTAAAATTCACACCTAGTGGACTTTATTTATAATAATAGCGTGTTGACTAATTAATAAACGTTTTCAGAACGCATCGCAGTAGTCTTCTTTGGCTTTCAAGCTTATATATATTATTGTTATATACTCTGTTCCAAGAGCTTTATTATTTTTTGGTTTTCTTATAATTTAAAATTCAATATTAGAATACGTGTTTCCTTGCATTGATCTAAAGTTCTTTTGTTTTTTCTTGCCAGATGAGACTATTTTATGGGGATTTTGCAAATGTATTTTTATATCATTCAGATGGGATTGCAAGGGAACAGAAGTTCTTGTTAAAATTTTGCTCCTGATCAGAAAAATATTTAAAATTGTAAATATTTATTCAAAACAAGTTACCTTATATGAGCAATATATAAAATATATATATACTATGTAATATTTTGCTTCAGTTATTAGGCAACTCCATTATTCATAAGTATTTCTTAACTTATAAAAGATGTTGAGAGTTAAATAAGTAAACTACCTTCTAATATATGTGAATAAATTTTATTTCCTCTTTCATTTTCAGTTCCTGAGTCCACTTGAGCTTCAGTTTCTTCATCAGCCTTTGATTGGATGGTTGCAATCAAGTGTTTCCATTCAGGTTCATTGTGGAGCATATCCTGGACAGAGAAAATGTATAAATTTTTCAAGAGGGTATACTTATATGCTAATTTATAAACAAATAAGTTGAAATTTACATTTTTCATCCTCATTTTTATCATAACTACATCATTTATACCTCAAATAGAAGGTTTCCCAATTAAATCTGGACCACTAATTTTACTAAAAAGCTCCTCAACTCATAATTTTCTTTTAAAATAAAATATATATGTCATTTTCAAATTGAAACAAATATTTTTAGCAACTTTGAACCCTAAGGAATTCAACTTCATGTGAAACATAAGATTTGAATATAGTGATTGTTTTAACCCAGGAGAAAAAATATATTACCTGGTCTTACATTTTCATCAATTTTTTATTTAAAATGTTTTGTAAATTCCAGTCTTGGGAGTGGGGGGGGGAAGAAGAATTTACAATAAATTACAAGAAGACGAAACACATTGTCCTGAAGAAGGTCTAAAATTAGCCGGCTAAACTAAGAGGATATGTTTGGTTCCCCCAAGCCTGGCATTTCAGATTCGAGTCCACCCTGATAAGGCTTTTATTAAAAAATAATGTCTGGCCAGTGGCAAGGGAGTTTAGAATAGGATGCTACCTGAAAATAGCTTATTCCTCTGATCCTAGATCAGATATGATAGCTACTTAGTGAAAATGATACTGATAAACTGACAAAGGAGGCATACTCATTGTTGAGTTTTTGATGTTTTTCAATAAAAATTAGATACTTCTATAAACCAAAGCATTTTGTGGACACCACATAAGAACAATTAGAAGACCGGTTTTAATACTCACTTTAGCATACTGAGAAAGCACAGTGGGGTAGTGATCAGCAAGCATATTGACTGCTTTCATAGGTTGTGCAAGGACCAGGAGATTGAAGCCAATATTTTCAGGAATAAACTCACTGACAAATTGTATTAATTCTGAGAGCACACTTTCCTCCAACCAACCACTACATAGAAGGCACTGGAAAAAAAATAGAATAAACTTATATACAATGCATAGAATTGTGCTCCTGATGTTAGGAAATGTAATATTCAAAGCCCTTATGAAAAAAGAAAACCTGCATTAAAAAAATTGCAATGAACATAAATAAAATGAAATATTAGTTTTAGTTATTAGTTGAAAACAATGAATACAATTCTTCTTCTTCTTGCATGCCATATCTAGTCTCCTTGATGCTGGCAACTAACATGGTGAAACTCTCTCTCTATCTTGAGCTAATCTGAACAGTGTTATACTTTCCTTATCCTGGTCCATTCTCTCCCGTTTCATTATCTTGGCCAAGAGGCCTGTTTTTTTTTCCAATTCCTCTGCAACCCTCATTCTTACCCATTAATGTGAAATTAATAAAGTATTTCATAGTTTAATTGTATCCATAAGGCTCAATAATTATACGATCCTTAAACAGGTGTAAACTTTCCGAAGCTCTTGATATCCCAAAGCTGGAGAAATAATCTCATTGTTTAATAACATTTTTTTCAAGTAATTCCAATGAATCAATAGAACTAATTACTACTTAGAGGCAAAATATAAATGTTATAAACACACTCTGGGATTAAAAAATCTTTATAATAGAAGATATATTTCACCTATAAAATGTTATAATTATGAAGGTATCTAAATCTTTTTAAAAAAATTTTTATCGGGGATGTATTGGTAAAATAATTATAAAACACATTTTTAAAAAAATACCTGTAACTTGAGCAAACTAGTATAATGTGAACGATCAGTCTCAGGATATGAAAATGGGGGAAGAAGCTCTAGAAATTGAGGGCGCTTCCCTCCAAACATTTTTTCTAGGTTATCTGTAATAGTTTTCTCCTTTTCAGATTCTTCAGATTTCTTTTGCTCACTTTTCACCAGCATATCACTCAAGTAAGACCTCATTAAAATCTACAAAAGAAGAAAATCAGAGTAGATAATACAAGATAACGAGGTGCTTAAAAAAAAAAAAAAAAGGCCTATATATATATAAAAGGATGAATAATTTTTATTATAAAATTCATTGAACAATGAAATAAAAGTTCATTTATGTTATAATAATAGTCAACATAGAAAAATGACTGAAAGGATGTACATTCCCAGGAAAAGATAATCTTAGTTCGGATAATATTTTCTTTTTGAAGTAAATTTATGTAATTCATTTAAATATTTTATTATCTAAAAATTAAGAATATTCTATTTCAGTTAAAATAGTTATTCACCTTCAAAGCATCCAGGGTAGGAATGTCATCAGGGTCTGGATGCCAATTCGAATCAGACAAATACCAACCTGTAAAAACCTTTTCTAAGAATATCTGCAGAACATAAGTCACTGCACAACCACCAGAGCCCATTCTTGCAGGCAAGTAGGTCATAAACACCTAAAATTACAGCAAAAAAGGAAAAGATGATTAAATTGTTTGTATTTTGATTCTAAAATAGCATAAATAGAATGTTAAAAAGAAAAATAGTCCAATTACTAAAATTGGTAAAATCATATTAGTGTAACAGTAAAAATAAACTCATAAAAGAGCAACTATTGTACTTATACAATAACCATTAATAAAATAAAATTAGAAATGCTCCACTATAAACTAAAGAAATCAGGAATTAAGATAAACATTTGGTAACACACTACCAAATCCATTAATAAATACATTTAAGGGAATTAGGAATATTGTAGGAAATTATTACTATTTATAAAAAGATGTGATCCATCAAAGTATAAAATTTGTGATTTTGTGTTCTGAAAATTCTCAGTATAGAGAAAAAATGAGCTCTGAAAAATTCCACCTTTCATGTAAATGCGATTCTCATTAGCTTTTGGAAAAATAAAGGGATAAAGATAAAGAAATTGCATTTATTTTATTAATTCATTCACAAACAAAAGAAAAATACCTGTAAAATATCTGGAAGCTGTAAAGTAAACTTATCAACTATTAGAGAAGAAAGTATTGTAGCTAGATCATGTGGTCTTTTATCAATGAATAAAACAGAAAGTTCAGAAAGTGTCACACCATCCCAATCTTTCCCAAGATAATTTTTATTTGCCTGAAAATTAATATTCATTAAGAGAAAATAATATTATGTGATAAATATAATGATCTATCCATCAAGATCGATCATCATACAGGAAGTCAATGGAATATAGGTATGAATTCTGCCTTGTCCAAATATATACTTTACTTTTAAATAATAATTATACATAAATTAAAGTTAATTATAAAATTTAGAAAGTTTATATAAAATACCTGCTTAGTACTATCAAAAAGAAGTGTCCAATACTTTAAAAGGAGTGCTGTCAACTCTTTGCTTTCGCTCTCAATCAGGTCAAGTACCCGTTCAGCATCACTTATTTTACCTCTGGCAATGTAAAGTACGCATAAAGCAAGACAATCCTGAGTGTCAATGTCATTTCCACTAAAAGGAAAAAAAAAATAAAAATAAATACCTCAAATTCATATTATTATTTTTGCATGTTAAATAACACCAAATTAAAAGTTAATTCCTTATATATATGTAGCCCTATATTAAAATGTGTTTTAATTATAAGTGTTATAAGAATAAATTTTTAAAGAAGGTGCATGAGTGAACCCTATATAGAAAATAATGCAATTAAAACTGAATGAAAATGAACAGATTCTAATTAGATTTATGTTTAAAGTAATAAATCTAATTGATTATTACCTCATTACCCAATAGCACATCTGTGGTTCTTAAGGCAAAATTAATAATAAGATAATAATAATGATGATTATCAGGAAGTTGAGTTAAGCTGAATTTTGTATGCTGTTATTACTCTTCTAGGCAATCTAATCACTAATTTAGTGAAGTCACAAGTGCTGGAAGATATTCAACTGTTGACCACCACCACTACTGAGCCTCAGGAATAACCCAAAATTCCTTATAATAATCTTCGCTTTTTGAAGTATATTTGCAAATAATTTGGAACTTTTAACATCATATTAATGGTAGTTAAAGTGTTATGTAAATTATACTATACATATGTATACATTTGTAATATATATAGTTTGATTCATCCCTAGACTAAAGTCAATATAATACTCAATTAAATACTTAATTTTTATATTATAGTTATAGTATAACTTATTTTTTATAATATTAAAAAATAAGGATATTAAGAAATAAGCTAATAAGCCAGTTATGGCAGTGATGTTTTTCTATTAAACTGACTTAACTGTCTTCAGTGTAGTTTGAAAACTTATTGTTACATATTGTGAAGTTCTGTAACTCCAGCAGCATTTAACTGAGAATAAATAAGTTGCTGCAGGTAAATTTATATATATGAGATTGGATTAGAATATTTTCAACGGATAACAATGCTGTAAATTATTCCACAATAGTTTATTTCCTTATTAATTTAAAATGCTAATTAAATTTATTAAAATAAGCATTTTTTATATTATAGATTATAAAAATTGTAGAAAACTAAGTAAAATTATTGAAACAATGTGAATTAGAAGTCATCTCTTTTAATTAAAGATAGTGGAGGTACGATGAAAACTAGTACAGAAATAAATTTTAAAAGCGTTTCAAGAAAAGAATAAATTTTACTATGTTAAACCCACAACACGTTTCTCAATGAAATAAGCTCCTTGACACACACTTTAGAGTAATAAGGAGGTCCTTAACTAAATTCTACTTAGATTTCTATCATGAAAATGTCTACAAATTCAACACATTTCTGTCTGAAATACACTCCTGGACACATCCATCAGATCATAAAGAAGTCTCCAATAAATTTCCATAAAGTATCATATCATACAATAAAATATTAGGTCTGCAATACATTTGTCAATGAAGTTTATTTCCATGACTTTATCACCTGAAGTATCAAGGTGGTGATCAATAAATTTCACATAGAATAGAACTATATCATACAATAAAATTTTTAAATGGAGAGTTTTTTGACGGTAGATATTATTATTAGATGTTTTTATTTGGGGTTCGGTCAAGGTTGATTCCAAAAAAAAATGCAAATTTAAAAAAAGTTTGTTAGTCATGGAAATGTAAACTTAGAATAGAACGTCCTCTCTCGTCTTCATGATAGTGAAACGTTGGCAGATAGTCTTTAAAATAATACACTTCTTTAAATTTGTATTTTTTTGGATCNCAACTGTAAATAACACTAATCAAAAAGGAAGTATCAGTAAATAAACACTACAACTAAATCCTCCCAAGTACTTTAAGTTGAGCGAACTAACCCTTATCAGTTGTTTTGCAAAAGAAAAGAAAAACAGAAGAAAAATCGAAAAGATAACCGAATAAAAACAAAAGAATGAATTTAAATACAAAAAGTCTTCGACGTCAGCAGTTGTGTTGACTAAGAAAACTTTTCTGTTTCACTTAAGGCAGGCATAAATATGAACTAATGACTAATTTGATGATCTTAAAAAACGAAAGAAAAAAATAATGATAATTAAAAAAAGATTTACTTTACGTCAACTTGATGAGGAAGATGTTAAGCTAATTACTCAAGTTACCATCTTAAACATCTTCTTTAATAAGTTCACTTGTGGAATTTTCATAGAGCATAAATATTACATTTTAAATTCATAAAGTTTTATTCCGTGGTTCAAAAGAAAAAAACAACGAAGGTAATGCGACTTTAATAAGTCGGTTCTGTAACCCCCCTCCCAAATATCCGATTTCAGAAATCATTCTAGATTACAACTTGAGGCTTAGAGAAGAGACCGCTCAACCCTCCGACATACATTCTTAAATATTCCCAATGGAATGCAAAAGTTAGAAAATTAGACTTTTCCTCACCCGCTTAGGTTCTAATTGTAATCACAAAATTAATCAAGATATAACAATCTTTTGTTCAATTATAGTCATATGAATCCTTTTCAGCGCCAATGGCCTCAGCTGTCGACGCGCAGAAAAGAAGAAAAAATAAATAAATAAATAAATAACAAATAAAAAATAAAATAAAATAAAAATAAATTAAAAATAACAGGCGCTGATAACCATAGTCGTTGAGCGCCTCTAAACCACAAACAACAACAACAACATAATTAGCCTTAGACGTCTTATTCTACAGTTAAAATTATTCTTGAAATTTATCACTTGATATACAACTCTTTCATCATAATGAGGATTTAAAGTTGAAAATTATTAAAAAATGTAGAAAATTAAACTAAATTATTGAAATGATATAACTTTGAAATAATCCCTTGAGGTAAAATGGTGAAGATACAAAGAAATATATGAGAAGAAAAACAGTTTTCAATGAGGTTATTAAGGGGAAAAATACTGAGATTGAAATTTGTATACTGAGAGGATATACATTTCAAGGTTATAGTTATTTTAAGATTTTAATCTTTAATTCAGCCCTTCAGAATTTATGACCATTATTTATAATTACATACCTTGTATGGATGGTTGAAATTTCATGAAAACAAGTGCAATGCATAATATTTTGGCTAGTAGCAAAGTTCTTATACAGAAGGATAAACAGACCACCGATGGTCTTGACAGTGCTTAGCATAAAATGAAAAATAATTTTAGATTGGTGGGTAGGTAAATTTGTTCAATTTGAAGACTAATTTTAAAATTTAAACTCTTAATTTAACCACCCTAGGGTTGATGGATCACGCTCAAATTTAATTAGGCACATCATTAAAATGGATAGAGCCTAAGCCCAAAATCGGTTCAACTTTTATGTATGGCTTGTAGCAGTCAAACTTTTATTTATGGATTCTATGAGATTTAGAACCTAAAACCCCGAAAATTGAGATAGATTACGATTTGGATTTTTTTACTTACTTTTTTGTTTACTTTCTTTAAAGGAAATGAACTAATATATTAAAAAATATCCTGGTGATAACAAGTGCCAGTACTACAATAAGTACCAGTAATGCTCCTCTAAAGCTATGCACCACTTGTGACAATAAAAATTTCAATTTAGCATAAAAAATTTATAAAAAAATTATTTTACAAAAAAAAAATATTAAATTGACTCAGTCTGAGGTGAAATAATTTTTTCTAGAAACAAGTGTTTTCGTTAAAAATATAAATCAGACCTTTCATTGATATGCTTAGTGATAATTCTAATTGAAGTCTCTGTAGAAAACTGTCGAAGGAGAGGGGATTGAAGAACTAAAGAAGATACCAAACAGCTTTTAGAATCTGCTTGAGGAGCCTCGGCCAGCTCAAGAAGCCGATTGAGTGCCCCAGATGGTAAGCTGGAGTCTTCATCACATCTGAGTAAACATTCCTTCAAGTAATGCCCAAGGCCTTCCTTTGTACTTACAGCAACTCCAACCTAAAAAAGAAAATTTAGCAATTTACAATCATAATATAGAGGCTCTAATCATCAGAAGACACACTTGAAATATATAGCATTCAAAACACTGTAAATTATTCTATATGAGTTTATGTCAGTTATGGCAGTGATGTTTTTCTATTAAACTGACTTAACTGTCTTCAGTGTAGTTTGAAAACTTATTGTTACATATTGTGAAGTTCTGTAACTCCAGCAGCATTTAACTGAGAATAAATAAGTTGCTGCAGGTAAATTTATATATATGAGATTGGATTAGAATATTTTCAACGGATAACAATGCTGTAAATTATTCCACAATAGTTTATTTCCTTATTAATTTAAAATGCTAATTAAATTTATTAAAATAAGCATTTTTTATATTATAGATTATAAAAATTGTAGAAAACTAAGTAAAATTATTGAAACAATGTGAATTAGAAGTCATCTCTTTTAATTAAAGATAGTGGAGGTACGATGAAAACTAGTACAGAAATAAATTTTAAAAGCGTTTCAAGAAAAGAATAAATTTTACTATGTTAAACCCACAACACGTTTCTCAATGAAATAAGCTCCTTGACACACACTTTAGAGTAATAAGGAGGTCCTTAACTAAATTCTACTTAGATTTCTATCATGAAAATGTCTACAAATTCAACACATTTCTGTCTGAAATACACTCCTGGACACATCCATCAGATCATAAAGAAGTCTCCAATAAATTTCCATAAAGTATCATATCATACAATAAAATATTAGGTCTGCAATACATTTGTCAATGAAGTTTATTTCCATGACTTTATCACCTGAAGTATCAAGGTGGTGATCAATAAATTTCACATAGAATAGAACTATATCATACAATAAAATTTTTAAATGGAGAGTTTTTTGACGGTAGATATTATTATTAGATAATTTTAGTTGGGGTTCGGTCAAGGTAGATCCAGAAAAAAACAAATTNTAAGTGGTAAATGCACCGGCCCGGATAGCAGGGGATCCAGGTTGGTGTCCTGGCTGGGACAGTTAGATTTTTTATTCTGTTCCCTTGCACTAAAAATTATCTAAATTATCTGCCAACATTTCGGCTTACATTGTAAGCCATCTTCAGGGCTGCCTATCATGTAGAGAGGACGTCCTGTCCCTAAGTTCACATTTCCATGACAGGACATCCTTCTCTCATCTTCATGATAGGCAGCCTTGAAGATGGCTTACAATGTAAACCGAAACGTTGGCAGATAATCTTTAAAAAAAATACACTTTTTCTAAATTTGTATTTTTTTTTTTGATCTACCTTGACCAAACCCCAATTAAAATCATCTAATAAAATTTTTACCATGAATTTTATAAAATTTTATCATCAAATTACTCAGTGAAATTTGCTCCTTGACCCATCCCTTGTGTAAAAAAGGGTTACCATGGGATTTCCATTTTTAAAATCTAAACCGTTCTTTAAAATCTAAACTTTTCTCAATAAAATTTACTCCTGGATAAATAGGATAGGACTCTAGGTCTTAAGGGGACATCAACATAATTAGCAGGAGCGCTGGAGAGCTGGGACCGGGGGGCGCCGCGGCCTGTCCTGGGGCGGGTCGGGGGCCTGGGCCTGTTGGCGTAGTCCCCTGACTACTCTTACTTGGGCTACTCATCATGAGATCATGTGATCTCCAGCAAATAAAGATTACTATAGAGATTATTTAGAAAAAAAAAAAGAATAAATAAATAACAAATAAAAAATAAAATAAAATAAAAATAAATTAAAAATAACAGGCGCTGATAACCATAGTCGTTGAGCGCCTCTAAACCACAAACAACAACAACAACATAAGTTGTGAAAAAAATCTAGAGTATATATACTCCAAGATACTTCAACATGAGAATAGTAATAATTATACATATCATACACTACACTGTCTTTGAACCCGTATTAACAGTAATATCCAAGACAAATTTTTAATGGTAGTACAAACAAAACGTAAAATAATAACTTAGGAAGCAAGAGGTCGGCTATCGAAACTATAAATAGTTACATTCCTAAATTTGCTAAAAGCTATTAAAAATTAGGGATTTTTCAATTTAATCAGTTACATTAACTTCTCCCCTCCCCCCCCCCAAAAAAAAAGAAAGAAAAGACAACCAAAATACAAAAAAAAAAAAAAAA
>KZ807028.1:130249-161959 GCA_000696205.2 Oncopeltus fasciatus
TATATAATTTAATTAAAATAAACTTATTTATACTAGTTATGTACATTCATTTAATTTATTAAACCAGAAGATAATTCAATACAATCTATTTGGAAATTCTGATTGTGATTTAGACACCCTAAAAATCTATTTACTCACAAATATTAGTAGGTTTATGAAATGTAAAATGTCCCCATTCATTATATATTTTACAGTATTATTGAAATATAGAGATATTTCAATTTAGAGAAATGATTCAAACAATGTGAACAATGATTTATATTATCCGTGAGGGAAGCAATTTAAAATTTATTTACAATTGTTTCATGCACATTACAACTAATGAATGTATTACTGAATATGTAATATAAATACTGTATACTGTGTCACATTATTATTGGAAACTCAGATAAGAAGTTATTGGTAACTAAATAAAATAATAATTCTTTTGTGACAAGATATTAAGTAACATAAATATAGTAAAAGAAGAAAGAACAATTTTTTAAATAATCCCTTAACTTAAATATAAAAGTGATTAAATATGATGACAAATTAAAACTAATATATAATAATTAGTTTCTGTTTTATTTTGTTGCCTTAACCAAATAAGTTCAAATTTTTAGATTTGTATTATATATATTCTTTAAAAATTTGTCTTGTATCTATTCCTTAAATATTTTTTTTC
Source organism: Oncopeltus fasciatus (assembly GCA_000696205.2). Taxonomy (NCBI): domain Eukaryota; kingdom Metazoa; phylum Arthropoda; class Insecta; order Hemiptera; family Lygaeidae; genus Oncopeltus; species Oncopeltus fasciatus. The sequence continues at coordinate 130,914 of KZ807028.1, forward strand.
CCATGTAAAACAATATTTAAGGAGGTCTCTTTTAATTTAAGAAGCCCAATGTAAAGTGAAAAAGGATCAATATATTCTTGGCATTTTCACTTTTTGCATTGACTTTTGGGTTGTTCCAAAAAATTAATGGGTTTTTATTGTATTTTTTGTTCATTGATTAATTGCTAAATTATTTCCCTAGTATACAGACTTTTTCCAAATTTTTTTCTTCATTTTTTTAATTTTAAAATTTCTAAATTTATGTTATAATATATAGGTGTAAAACCATTTAAATATAAAACTCAATTGATTGATACTTAGATTAATTCCTAAATATCTTGAATTGCAATTATTTAATGATTATTAAATATATGGTTAATTAAAATTTAACTGAATTAAGTGCTCTACTAACGTAAGGTAAAAATCTGCAAGAAGAGCACAAGACTCTCTGTAAAGGTGGAGATGCTGTCCAAGGACTGGCTGTTGTTGATGACTGGGAGTTACACTAATAGTTGATCTGATGAGGGCATGAGCTTCAGTAAGGAGCTGTATGTAAGCTGTTGGACAGCTCAACCGGTGTCCTGAACCAACATATAGCATCTCCTTGTACAAACTTTCAACACTTGGCAATTTTAAACCATATATTGTTAAATCACCAGTAGGAGTTTTTCTGTAAAAAAAAAAATACATTCATATATACATACATACACCCACACACACATACTCAGAAAATCACTCGTGGGTGTGATATCTAGTAATTAGTGATAGACAGTGCAGTGCACACACAAAAAGAAAAACACAAGGAGAAAAATTTTCGGGGATCGTCGGTAAGGAGTGAAGAAAGACTAGACTGTGGGGTATTGTGTAGCGGAAGGAACTCAAAGGAAGGAAAAGGCTATTAGGTTTTCTCCTAATTCTCTTACTGTTGGCAATTGATGCCGGGTCTTATAGTGGCTTTGAGAATGTGGATATAGGCCCACACTCTCGTCTTCAGTTGTAAATCTGAAGTCAAGTTGTTCAATCACTTGAACTAGGAAAACGTCATTAAAACTCATTCAATAACTCTGAGTATGCCTTGCTAAGGGAAGAGGGGACTGTGGTTCTGAACAGGATGCTCTGTGATTATTAATTCTGAGATTTAGGGGCATAGTACATTTTCCTATATAAAAAGCAGGTCAAAAATTGCATTGAAGCAGGTCTACACAATTTTGGATGTGCATGTTGATGAGGATTATATCTTATATGTTAAGGGGATGTTGATACTGGAAAACATGTTGCCAGTTTTTATAATTGGACAGGATAAGTATCTATGTTTGTTACAAGGCCTTGCTTTGGTAAATTTGTGAGGGTTTTGAAAGACTTATATATATATATATAATAAGAAAAGGTGGGAGAAAGAGTGTAGTGAACACACAAAAAGAAAAATTTACAATGAGTAAAATTTTCAGGGAGACTTCTCACCCTTTGTCAGTAAGGAGTGAAAAGAGACTGGGCTCCTAGCCTAGACCTGTTTGGGTGCATTAATATATACACATAGTCACAGTGGATTACCTTACTACTACAATAACCTAATCAATCATTCAAGTAGCAGTTCAGACAAGTCATGTCTGAGTTTTTCATATGGTTCTCCTGTCTGAAGTATCACTTTCCGTTCTATATCTTTTCATCAAACTAACTTTCTCATTATTTGCAGAATTTTGTTCCTTTTGCTAGTATAAGACAATAGTTTACACACCTTTGGCTTCATTATCTTTTCTTCTACAGTCACACTACCTATATTCTCATGAAGATTAGAGTTGGAAATTCATTCTATTCAATATCCAAAATTTTCTTATCCACTTTTTCATCTATATTAATTTTTTTTTTTTTTTAATTTCTAGTTTTCATATTTTTCTTTATTTGATCCTCATTTACCCTGATTTTTTGATCTATTACTCTTATCTATCTTCACTACTTATCTCTTTGATCATCCCAAATCTTAAATTTATTTTCATACAGCAAATTTTTTACTCCTTTTTCATTTCAATTATTTATGAAACATGCTGTGACCTGAATAAATTGTTCCTTAAATTAAAATCCATGTTCCTTTTGAATATAAGGCTAGGTTAATCCCATTCATAAAAAAAAAGAAATTTAATTGGAAATTTTATAAATATTATTTTTGTTGTGATATTTAATCCCATGTAGGGGATTAAATTAAATTAATTAAATTAAATATATCGTCCGGCTCCTTCGAGCATTAGACGATATATTCGTCTGCCTGAGGTTAGACTCTTGACAATTGTGTGGGGAATTAATTAACTTACCAGGCTTGTCCTGGAGGCGTAAATGGTAACATACCAGCCCGGAAAGCAGGAGATCTAGGTTCGAGTCCTGGCTGGGACAGTTAGATTTTTTATTCTGTTCCCTTGCACTAAAAATTGTTAATTGGAAATGTTTTCCAAGGAGAACAACAATGTTAGTGTCAAATCAGTGTTCGAAATCCCACCCCATTACAGTGGTTCTGTGAGTAATGGATAATGAAAGTGACAGTAGTTTCAATATTTATTTTATTTTGACCAAGGGGGCAGACCTTTTTCTTTTTGAACTTGGTTATGATGGATTGTTACAGTCTATTCCAATAATTTTAGAACTTTATTCTTGTGTGACTCATTAAACTCAGAAACTAACAGCTGACAATTGTCACAGAGTTATTGTGTAAGTAATAAAACATTAAAAAACTACACCTTATAGCTATAGATGCAATACATATATATGTATCTGCATTGATATAGTTTATGTCTTGTTGTATATGTAAGGCATTGCACCTCATTGAGCTTTAATTAAATGTATTTTATTAGATATTTATAAATAAAATTGTAAGGATGTTAAATGTTTTATGTTTCACACTTATGTATCAATCATTTAAAAAAAAATATATTTAATTAATTGAAATATATATATTACAATTGGATTTAAAAACTGGATTGAATAAAGTAGTGTAAAATCAGTTCCATACCTTGAACTAACTTCACTAGAGGAAGAGATAATAACAACAAAGGATTTGGTGAGGAGAAGATTAATGACTCCAAGGAAAGGCCTAAGACCAAGAAGACAAACGGGCTCATCCACTGGAGGGCAAGCATCCTGAAACAGAGTAGTCTTTGTAAGAAACTAACACCTGCCACTAATATATTTAGATTCATGGAGTGTTTTGGTTCAGATCATAGATATATAATTCCATGAATGATTGATAGGAATGTTTGTGATTCACATTTAATTATGCATTCATTTTTTTTTTGTCAATCTTATTGATCTCAAAATTTAAACAGTATATTTTTTTAAATTAACTAAATTGTGAATACTATTCTTCATAGATAACTATTAATGAAGGGAAATATAACCATATGACAGTAAATTATTTATGATTTTTGTTTGTGTATGCATAAAAAAAAAAAGTCTGACCTAAAATATTATCAACCCCAACAATATAATACAGGACTTATTATTATTAATATNTTTTAATTAAAACTTCAGAAAAGAGCAAAAACACAGGCTCTCTAAAATCACTTTCTATGTGAACCCATAAAAGAATTTGAATGAGGAGTGATTAAACTGAACAAAAATTTCATTAAAAAGCCACAACTATTACAATGACATTTTTTTACTCCTGCTGTCAGCATAACAGCAGTTTAACTTGGCAAATAACTAAATTGCCAACTGAATAAGTACAGTTTAAAAGGGGCACATGAATTTCATAATTGTTTCTTTTTTGTGGGGGCTCATTTATCTTGCAAATGATTATTTATACAATATTCATCAGCCCATGAATTTATATATTTAAAAAAATTAAGGACATATTGACTGATATTGTCATAATAATTTTCTTCGTCATAACATATTTTTTAAAGTGTTCTGCCTATTTTGTTTAAATATGAGCCAGTAAACTTTTTTAAATACTGAAAATGGACAGAAAAAAAAAGAAGGGGGTTTTCAATTAATAAAGTTTGAACAAAGCTAATATGATGGCCCTCCATGATGCTAAAATATTAATACATCATAAAAATAATTTATATTGTTATAAATAAAACAGCATTTATGTTATTTGATAAGGGCAAAAATATCGACAGGTCATGACTTGGTGGAAAATTTGACCAAGAACGATGGTACTTATCTAAATTTCAAATAAATAAAGTTATAATTGAATAAATCATTAAATTTAGTTGAGAAAGCTCATCAGACTTGTCTGTTACCATTATATATTAATTATGTTACTATTACCAACATCGGACTCTTAATTACCAAGTCTAACCTATTCTTTGCCAATAATTGAAACTCCATACGAACCATAACAACCATCTAATTATAGCCAGTGTAGCCTCAATTAATATTTTTAACGAATTAATTTTTAACAAGTTCATGAAATATACTTAATTTGACAAAATATTCGTATCACTGAAGACTCAAAAGTTTATCAAAGAAAGGTAATAATAATTATTACAATTAATGGAATTTCATTTTCAAAAAAAGTTTTCTACAACACCCAGCACAACTGAATCCAGAAAATATTTGTTATGCCCATAATGGAGAAAGAAAAGTCAGACCCAAAATCCTTATTCTCATTTTCTTTTTGATAATATTTGATCTCTACCTTAGTTCCTTATCACTGCTCCACAAGTTTCCAGTTGATGAAACACAACCTACTCTTGGCAAATCGAGCTTGAGATTGTGTTGCATCAACAAATCCATATTATAAAATAACATCCCAACATATCCATGAAATAACACCTTCATTTATGAGTGAGCGGTACACTAGTTAGTGGTCACTGATAAGGAAAGTGTATTACAGATACCAAATTTATACAGTCTGTGGGTGAATAAAATAACTACTTCTACAAACACAATATCTCTAATATATTACCAAACACAATTGTTTACCGCTAGTTAACAATCTATCACTACTACCTTTATATTTATTAAAAAATTAAATATAACAACTATTACTTACAACTACTTTACAATTAGTTGTTTATCACTTAGTGGAAACTCAAGACCGACAGCTCTCGAGGCATGCAAGCTGTTTATATAGAGCCTAGGGGAAGGCTTAGAGGTTATTTTTACCAGCAGAGGTCTAGATAGGCTCCAACTAGTCTAGGGCTTATTCTGTTGGGTCTTTACCCTCTTCTGGGCATTCATAACAATACTTATAACAAGAGTATTAGTAATTTCAAGTTCCATTTTTTTATTTTGCAGTACTGTTTTTTTTAATATCTAATACTTATAATAATACTGTTTTTATTGTATGCATAGTAATATTGACATTGTAAAATTAAACTGAATTATTAAACTTATATTAAAAGTAAAATATGTGACTTCAGGAAGGAATACTAAATAAGAACTTACAGCTTCATTATCTTCATTTATCGCATGAATTGTTCTCAAAGAATATGATTCTAAGCCAGTAGTTGTGACAACATGGAGGAGAGAAGGCTCTAAGACAACATACTTTACAATAGAGGTAAAGTTATACTCCGAAATACATTTCCCGAGGCTCATCTGTGAATGAGAACATATTATAATGAGGAATTGTGCTGATAAATAGAGAATACCAAACAAAAATTTCTATGACTAACCACTTCGCCATCTTCAACAGGAAAGTGATACATGAAGCCTTCCTGTTGGGTACATACAAGGCAGTTGAAGGCTACAAGGCTTGAATAGACAGGCGACCTAAGTCTTGGGCAACTCGATTCTATGACCAAAGCCAAATATTTAAATTAAACAGCAATAGTTTTAAATAAACAACATAACTAGTAAAATTTAGAAACATAATTAGCAAATGGTGTCAATTACACCTTAGTTAACCTTCTTTAATTTTAAATGGCACAAATAAAGATTTTATTCATTTTTCTTTTAAATAGTTTTCAATTACCTTAAAAACAAAATAACAATTAATAATATATACAAATAAAAATACCAGACTGCTCATTAAATTAAAATGAAAATTAACAAAGTCAAGCAAAGAGGAATATTAAGAAAATAATACACAATAATATACCAAGAAAAAAGAAACATATCACAAAATGAGAGAAATCAAAAGACCGGGGCAAAGAGAGAAAAATAAAAAGGGTTTGCATTTCTTATTGTTAAGTATTGTAGACAAAAACAGAATTATATCCTTAGGTATAAAAATACCACCTCCATCTCTTCATGACTTTGATAAGCCATTACTTTTCAGATAGAAGACTCATATTTATAACAGTACAAAAGATTATTGATTGCATATCAAATTTACTGTATCAAAGACATTCACAAAGTAAACTTTAATAACTGCAATATAACTTAATCTGGTACTTAATCTACAGGGTTATATCCACCAATGAAAATATAATCAATACACCTTTAGGAATATGTCCCGATTAGCTGTCTTCCACATGCTAATAGTCAGAGCTTTTGGCAGGGGTCTTTTTATTATGACACATAATCTTGGACTTGGGGGCACATAATCTTGAACACTTTTTCAGGCACTATCAGATATTCAACTGTTTGTTTTTATGTAATAAGTCAGTCTGAGGGTTTCCCATCCTTTATGAGTGTCAAGTAGCGGGGATCATGACCTCTTGGTGTCTTCTCCTTTGTTGTATAGTGATCAGATTATATGGCTTGCGTGACTGCATTAAATATGAATGTATGAATTTGATTAGTAATATGTGCTTTATAAGGGTTATTCTATCCTAGGCAGTTTTGAGAGATGGTCAGTAAGTGGGTCTGTTGCTCATTCTCGTTTGTTTGTCCATTTGATAACATATACGACATCAAGTCATCCCACACAACACACTCTCAAAATTTATGACACATGATTCGGCAACTGAAAATCACTATTCTTACACCAAACAATTATGAAAAAGAACTATAGACTATATGCATAATCACTCACAATAACGGGTGCACTGGATGTAAACTGAAAACTGAATATGAAGAACACATACAGTCATAAAAACTGAACAAATGACTCCAATTAAACAACAGACATAACCCCAAGGACATAAAGAGCACTATTCACCTATTTCATAGAACACAAAAAGGATGAAAGATGGGCACACTAGAAAACATGGAAAAATACATAACTAAAACATCAGACAATACCACAAATTATTAATAAAATTCACACGAACACAGAAATACAATTACATGAATTTTCTATAAAACTTTATCACAATACCACAAGGAAGTCAAAACAAAGACGTTATGATTCCTGCTACCTGACAGGAAAAACGGCGGACTGAATTTTTACAGAAAAACAAACAGTTGAAAATCAGACAGTGCCTGAGAAATTATATATAAGAATATATTTGGCCTAAGGATGGCCAACCCCTGGCAAAAGCGCTTAAGATTAGGATGGGGAAGACAGCTAATGACGACAGATTCCTACAGGTATATGGATTATATAAATATAAACATGCTTCTCAGGTCTCCTCTGTGAAAAAATGCAAAAATACTTTTATTAATTATAGCTTAGCACTTTCAGGACACACGATCCCATCATCGGAGCTGAGCGCACTGAGAAAACTTATGTTTGTCCACCTGGAAGGTTAGCAGTTTACTCAAAAAATTCCTGTCAAGTATATTGTGTGGGGGAGCTAATTTTCTTTTAGTACCTATTATTTTAATTCTGTTTTCAATAAGGCCCTTTACATAAAATATATTCTACAATTTATATGCATAAGGTTGTATACTCAATGAACACAATTTTTTCCACTCAGGAATATTGTTTACATAGTTAATCTAATTATGAAGTAATCTACACTCACTCATTTAAACAAAGAAGATTGTCTCTCTAAAAAATTGTCACCCTGATACCTCTTAAAAATTATCATTTATAACAATGACTAAAAGATAGAAAATTTAAGATATTTCAAAGTAGTTATGACAAATATTTTTATAAAATAAGATACACATAAATAACAGATCATGACGAAAGGGATGCTAAAATCTTACTCTTAATTGAAGGGTTGACGTATAATTTTGAAAGGCCAATGCAATAATAATATAATGAAAAAGTACAGTAAGTTAAACTATTTAAAAAGAGTCTCAAGTTCATATTTATTTAAATAGTTTAGATCTTTTAGGTTACATTTCTGAACATAAGTCAGGACACTTGAACAGTATCTTAAACCACTCCCACCCTACACCCTTATTAATAAGTAATCTAACATTTTTTACAGAGTGAAAGTGACACCATTTGCCTAGTTTCTACTACATTTAGCAGCTAACAAACAAAAACCAATTCATACAACAATATACTTGCCCAGATCAAATTAAGTTTCTAGCTAATTATGGTCGTTAGAGATAATGTGGATGGATGATGACCTACCTGTTTTACCAGAGGCATTTCTGTTTATTTTGTAGAGGGGGCGGAGGGCTAGAGCAGTGAACTTCTCTGGGCTTTCCTCTTCCATCCAGCCTTCAAGTTCAAGTTGGAGGAGGCTTTCCACCATAGTAGTCATCTGCTCAGTCCAGGGCTGGGAATTAAGTACAAAAACAAAATTGTTAGGGCTAAGTTAGGAAAAAAATAATAAGAATATATATTTCAGTACAAATTATAATATAAAATGAAACATCTAATTAAGCTAAACCGTCCAAACTAAACAGAATATATTGTAACAATGAATAAAGTATTATGACAATAATGGTTGTTGAGGATTTGTATCTCAATTTTAGATTATAATACAACAACAAATGCATCAATAGAATATGAACAATTTGGGTAAGGATTCCACCAATACTTAGCAATAACTTTGATTTACTAAGCTTTCGGGATTATTGATCCCACCTTCAGAGCCCAGATAAATCATTAATTTAATTTAATTTAATTACTAGAGTAGATTGGGAGTATTGTCGACAGAACAGAGTCATACTATCACTTTTGCAAGGGGGTTGTAGGTTTTTGAATTGATGACTTGATTGCTTTAGATCAACGCACAAAATAATTTTTAAAGGAATTTGGGTGAATCAGAATATGTCAGCACAACACACAGAGAGAGGTACTGAGTGACTAGGATAATTCTGAGACATGATTTCAAACGTGTGTGTGCACATGAGTGTGCGTGTGTGTTTTGTGTGCATGCGAGTGTGTGTGTAGTCAGCTCTAATCTACAAAAGAGCAGTCTACAGAAACAAAACTGAAAATTGGTCCGTTTATAAATTTTATAAAGGGATCTTATAATAGCAAGATACTAATCACTACCATAGCCAAAAACTTTTTATCCCATTTTTGATTTAGTAATAAATACTTCTAAACATTAAAAATATTATTAAAGAAGGAAGAAAATAAAGGTGTTAATAGCATGAGTTTTATATATAAAAAAATAAATAAATAAAGCGATCACTAGGAACAATGGAATGATGAGTCAACTGTAATCAAATTATAGCAAAATAATAAACAAAATCAAATAAAACTACACCTGTCCCACATACGGTTCTTTCATAAACAGGCAATGCAAACACACACACATATAAAAAAAATCAGCTATAAATTAAAAACTTTGTAAGCTATGAGCTGTGTGAACTCCCTAAGCAACATATGATTTCATATTTACATTTAAAATTTAATTTAATTTTAATTTAACCCACACACAATTTAGAGAATTTAAATTATCTTATATATATGTATGTTAGTTATATGATGGAGATGGAACAAAACTATATGAACAAAAGCTATAGATTTTAACAATTTTATCAAAGAAAAATTCTGAGGTTGACCAGTCAAGACATCTCAACATTAAATATGAAATGTTAACCTTTATTTAAACTCCTTTAGAGTCATTATATCAAGCTCATATTAAATTAGATAAATTGTAGGTACGAACACAACATTTTAATTTCCTCAAGTCATCAACAGTTTTCAATTTACAATTTTTATAATTTTACTACAGTAGATTAGTTATGAACCAAATAAGTTAACAAGTACAATGGTATTCCATTTGTTCAGATTCCTCATGTACATTAGCATAGAAATCATTAATTTATGAAATAACCATTAGAGATAAGACAATAATAATGTGAACAAATCAAAAGTCAATGTTTTTATCAATTTGTCACTAATGCCAGGCCAATAAGTGTAATTGTTTGGTTGTTAGAGAAATTTTAGATTCTAACACTTAACTTAAACTCCTCACAGTTAATGAATGATTAAATGAGTCTAAATCCCAAATTTTAGTGAAAATAGTTTAGCCATGAGAAATGTGTGGTATAACAAAATAAATTAATCTAGGACTTTTCTATAGGAATATTTCATTGTAATAAAATAATATTATGTTTGCAAAAAAAAAAAAAAAAACCTATTTCCAAAATGAAAATCCCCAGTTCTTTTGGTCTGTTATGGCTGATAAGTGAACTCTATCTTTTTATTTGTACCCCACATGCCGAGTTTGCAAAAAAAAAATAGAAACTGTAGCTTCCAGAGCATTTACACTCATGTACAGTTTAAATTAATGTAAATATACATGCTTAAACATGTTTAAATAAAAAATTATTCAACATTTAAAGTAGCTATTAAGTAAATACATTAAACAAATTCAGACTCTGATGATGATTCTTATGATATTGAAAGGCCTTGGAATTAAATTCAAATTTTTAATGAGGAAACATTTTTTAGTTGAACTTTTTATTCTATTTAATGGATTATACAAAAATTTAACAAAGAATGTTCTGGGAGCAGATGGGATCAGGGGAGAGGGTGACCAACCAATAAAGTAAACCACACAATATGAATTATTAAAAATGATATAGATAGAAGAATATTACTTCACAAGGTGTAATAGCAGAAATCCTATGGAAACGGGAAGGCAGTTCAATCATCTCCAGTACATCCCCTCCAGTCTGACTGCTACTAGGTGTCACCCTTCCAGCAATCCTGGCCCGCATTGGCTGATCTTCCCCACGGCTAGTTTCCCAATTGGTGTACACTCGAGCATACACATGCTCCTGCCGGCTAGAGAACTTTTTCTCAACAGCTGCCACATAATTACCTTTTTTGAAAAAGAGAAGAAAGAATAATTGAAGATGACTTATTAGAAATCACTTCAAAACTTTAAAGTAAATTTCTAAAATAAATCAGAGATCACAAATTTTTCACACGCATGCATATAATATTATTGTAAAATATCATTTAAATTATCTTTTATGACAGTGTCTGTGCTAATGGATTAGGATGATATGGCAGTTGACTGTGGAAAGGGGTGAAGCAGGAGGAAATGAGGTCTTGAACAAAAGGGATTTTAAAATTGTGGTGAAGGGAAGAATTGGGTACGCAATAGGGAGCATTAGCGATTATTCCGAGGGTTTTGGATTGCCCTCCCATTGGTTGGCTCTTATCTATTCCTCCTTAGGTGTCTGTTTGGCTCCTGTTATCATTGGTAGCTTATGTAACTTAATGTGAATACTTCTTACATATTAATGTTATTTGGATTTTTTTAATCATTTTTATGGTTTCCTGATTGTTCTGTGGTAGTAATTATTCTCTATTAGCTAGGATGGTGGAGTTCTCAAACTGTATCTGGTGGGTGGTGCCTACAAAATGTTCCGCTAATGCCAACTTTCCTGTGCGTCTATGCTTTATGTTGGGAATCTGTTCCTCAAGCATCGTATCTATTGTTTTGCCAGTTTCTCCAATATATGATTTTCTGCTGAGAAACAGAAGAAAACCAATGGATACTGTTCAGTAATGCTTAAAAAGAGTTCCTAGACTGTTTTAGCAAGATATTGCTTCGGAAGTTTCTCCACCTTTTTTAAATACCTTAAAAATAAATTACATTATAATCATCTATTTAAAGAGATAATTTTTTTAAGACAAGGCCACATTAGTCAGTTGTACAAAAGCAATTGAGTTATGAAGCATTCATGTTTCAAATGTTTCCAAATTTTGTTTGTTATATTAATTTGCCATATATTCTAAATGAATTTAATGCAGTTGGGCTTAAAATAATGAGCAAAATGTCAATTTTATTCTATTGTTTTTAAGTTATTTTTTTTCTTAAAATTTTAGCAGCCAAAAATTTGTTGAAAAACATGATTTTTGCCCAGCTTTGAAACAAATATAGTTAATACTTGATTTTAGATTAGGCTAATTATTTCTAGACCTGTGAAAGAGAATCTATAGAAGACTATACATTTCTTTTAAACAATAGGTTAAAATAATTTAATGAATATTAATCAATTAAATATAACTATAAATTTAATATAAAGTGAGTAATTGTCATAATTAGGGTTAATATTGAGTAACTAATAGTTTCTTATGTTTTAATTTAAAGAAATATCAGTAAAATAGGTCCTCTTCTCACTAGTTCTTTCTTTTTTAATAAATATTAGGGAAAATAAATTTCTTATAAATAACAAGATTCTTTTTTTCTTTTTTTTTCTTTTTCAAATCTAGTTAACTCCAAACATAAATACCATTAGTCAATCTAAACCACCATTATATCCAAAATTAAAAAAGATAACAGAGCATGAGTAAAATGAATCATAAAACTAAGCACAAGTTTTAAGTGTTCCTTAACAAAGGTTATAGAAGAAAGCTTCTATAAAACTTATCAGGTTTTTGCACAAGCTTCAATGGAAATACAAATGAAAAAAACAGGTAGTTATATTTCCACAGAAAATATTGAGGTAGTAAAGGAATAAAAGTTACATTTTTTCAGACTCCAACAATATCACATGTACAAATTATACTTAAAAATCATTAAATTATTTCAAATAACATTAGTAGAATAAATCTCTTAGACAACCACCAATATCAATCATACAAAAATAAGAATTGTTTATAATTTAAATCAATTTTTAGGCCAACCTACCCTTAGCCACATGAAATAAAATTTCTGGTGGAATTCATAAAGAAAATATCTCATTTCCTTAAAAAATGTATTGATTTAATAACAACTTTTCATAAATATTGATAGAGAAATTAGGCATTTTAGAGCAATATTTTTAGAATTTCCATATTGCAAAATTGGGGTTTTTTTTACTTTAGAAAAGGAGTCATGAATTAAAGATATTTTAAGTCATATATGAAACTGACTCTTAAAATATCATTAATAGATGAGTATTAAGTGCTTAAAATATTATTTTGATTTTTGTGAGCATTAAATCATAGCATCAAATGAGCATTGATGAATTTGATCAAACTAGAAAGTTTACAATTTAGAGATCATCAGTTACTTGTTTAAGAAAAACAAGCAATAATATAAAACATGGCAATTATTAAAATTGATGCCACAGATATTAAGTTGTTTATACTTTTATAATTATTTATTATTCATAAAAATTATTATATTATATTATCTATAATTTAAGAATTGTTATGATTATTAAGACAACATAGTTAATGCTGATGATCTCTAAGTATTAAACTTATTAAGATCACATTATTTTAGGGGTTAAATGTCGTATTGACTGATCAAAGCTATATTATTGATTATGGTGCAATGAAATTGTGTTTATGAATTATTTTCCACCTAAGACCCCAAAATAAATTAATCTAATTTTTCATGTGTTTTAATTTAGATAATCACATTTCCACAATATTTAGCACAGTTTTGTCTTAAATGAAAATTCTTCAAATACATCTTTTTTTCAAGCCATATTAATTTTTTGTATCCTTTCTTAAGCCACTTGAATAATTATTCCAGAATTAATGGCTCCTTAGCAATAAATTCAAAGCTATTTGATCCTTACCATTAGTTCTTGCCCAGGTTTCTCCACTCAATCTGCTCTCCAAAAATATCCTCTAATATTTTTGTTCATATCCTTCTCACCAAACTTAAGCCTTTCCTTCAACAACAGTGTCTATTTCTAGTTCAATTCAATCAGGTCAGGCTGCTCCTAAGTAGTTTCCATTCCTCAATCCCAAAAATATAATAAGTAATGGCCCCATCACATTTAAGCTCATTTTTTCCAAATTTATTGTTCCCTTCCTTTCTCTGAATAATTACAGTTAAAAATATTCAAGAAGACATAAATTAAATATTTTTTTGGGCTTTTACAAGTAAATTTTCCTTGAATGTTAAGAAAAACCAGGAAATTATGTTTGATTCTAGGCATCTTCCTCTTACTTCCTTAACTACCAATGACCACCCAACATTTTTACAGAACAGTTAAAAAAAATCAAATATACTCAAATATTTACTCTAGATTAAGCCTTTCATGGAAATATCATTATCATACCACTTTTTCACCACTGTTAATTTATCCCAAGCAACTCAAATAACCTCATTTGTGATGTCTGTTTTCTTATAATTTTCCCCCACTTCGACCTGAGCATTGTGGAGTATGGTGAACAACTTCCTTGACAAATCAAAGACAGAATTAATTTATTACTACTGATTTCTGCTGTAATAATTTAATGTTGTGCATCTATATTTACCTAATTGAATAAAATATTTACTTTCACTTTAATTATTTAAGTATTTTTTCTAGTTGTTACTCTACAAAGAAAGCTAGAATTAACATAGTAGATAATTTTGTAAATATTTTAGGTCAGGATCATCTATAGTTTGTGAATAATAAGGTGAATGTATAATTTTTTGTTATTTAAAGGGAATGGAAGTAAAAAAATAAAGTTATGTTTTCATTTCATTTTAATATGTTTAGCATCTTCCTTTGAGCTATCTGAGATGTAATGCATGAAAATACATCTTATATTTCACAGTTGAGAAGAGTAGCTTCACCTTCACTAAAGGCTATTTTCCTTTGAATAAATAAAATTTGCAATCAGGCCCATAAACTTTTATAAGATTTAGCGAGTGATCTCTGAGCTGAGATGGTCAATACATATTATGAATTTTCACAATATCTCAATATTAATTCAAGTTGCATAAGCCTATCAAGCATTAACTTATGAAAACCTATTCAAGTTTATTAATGTGTTACCATTAATGTGTTTATTAAGTTTAAATGTGTTACCATTAATGTATTTATTAACCATATTGTAATTGTTATTGTTTATAACATAATATGTTAACAAAATGTTATAGAAGATTGCTGGGAGTTATTTGGTAAGTTATTACTAGCTATTATTTAATGGATTGCTGTAGAAAAATATATATAATATTTTTAAAAAAATAAATAAAAAAGTTACCAATTAATCCATTAATTTAGGTTTTTATAGTGGTCGAAATAATCCTGATTCCTGTATTTTGTTAACTAATTTATAGTAAATATATTAAAGGGTATTTATAGGGCGTAATAACCTAGAAGTTGATTGCCCTCCATTATGATCTACTACTACTACCTATTCAAGAAAAATAAAACAAATGATTTTTTGTCACTTGAAAAACATAGAATCATAATTAATATTTTTTCATAGACTGCACTGCTCTATAAGCACTCATTTTTGCTACTCGCAATACTAATATAAAATACTGAACTTATTTTCTATCCAATGAATAAAAAACCCAACAGAAGAAGATATTCAATTCTAATCAAGACATAATCTATAATTGAAGACAAGGAGGTTTAGGGAAAAAATATGCATTTTAGTGGAGAATATTTTATGCTTACTATGTTACTGCAGCCATAGGATAAATCATTAGAAAAGTTGTAATGAGTTATTGACAACCAAAGATCAAATAAGTTTCTTAATGATAATAAATAAACAATACCAAGCACAAATCCTGATATGGATGAAAAATAAATGTTTTTCATACGTGAAGAATTATTAATGAGGAAAAAGTTAATACAGCACCACTGATGTGAATCAGGAACTGGCACCAGTAAATCAGTGAAATAGAGATGGATATCTACTAAATTGTACTTAAAAAGATACAATCTTAATTGGTGAAACACCTGGACATTTTCAAAGGACTATAGAGAATATTTAATTTACAACTTTCATGAAAGAGGTCTCAGATGTTGATTATGACTATAAGACTAGATACAAATGAAAATCTAGTTTCACTGGTAAGGAGTTTCTGATTACTCCTTTACAAACTTCCAGTTTCCTAACTCATTTAACTCAGAGGCTCTGAAGACTCAATAATAAGAACATATATTTCGTTCACTTATATGAAGATGGGAAGAAAATACTTGAGCAAGTGGCTTATCAGCACATTGATAGATGTACTTCAGTCAAGAAAGATTAAGGACAAATGGAGATACTATTTTATTATTAGATGCTGTTTTTTTTTTGTTGGGGGTTAGTCAAAGTAAATCCAAAAAAATACAAATTTAAAAAAAAATTGTATTTTTTAAAAATTATCTGCCGTTTCGGCTTACATTATTTGCCATGTTCAGGGCTATCACGAAGACATGAGAGAGATGTAAACTTTTTTTAAAAACTGGTATGTTTTTGGATCTACCTTGACCAACCCCCCCCCCCCAAAAAAAAAAAAAAAAAAAAATCTAATATTAAGGACAAATATCTTTATGAAAAAATAACAAGAATTAATTTATTATGTTTTGAGCTTTCACGCAACTACCTGCAACAATCACTAGCATTTAAGATGAATTGCAGAGCAATGCTAAAACATTAGCTAAAAAAAATTATTTTTATTTTATAAACAAAAAACTTTTTTCTTAATCCTTTAATCAAATCTCAACTATCAGTGAGCTGAAACTATTTAAGACCCCTACAAATTAATCACAGTTTCTAGAAGATTAGCCTCTGACATTTATAAAAATACTGACTCATTAATTTTGATATTTCTCAAAATGTTTGAAACTTTTCATTTAATACACCTGGGATTAGAGGAAAAAGTATTCCCAAAACTTTTTAAACAACAATCAAAACACGTAAACAACTATTTAGAGAAATATGGACATTCCAAATGAAATGAAAACTCAATAATATACTTAAATTAAAAAATTTATTTTATATATTTTTGTACAAGGAAAAATTAATAATTACCAGGTAAAATAAAGAAAAGTAAACATTATATACAATACATTGTTATCTTAAGAGTACATACTTTTACAATAAAACAATGAAATAAAAATAATTCACTATCAATAGGAGAATAAAGTTTCACACTCATGAATAATCCTCATGCTTTCTTTCTAAGGATTAAAATTTTGAAATTTATGGTTTGTGAACTAAGAAAGACTATTTTGATTAATATCATACAATATATACCAAATGTCAATCAAGCCCCAATTACGGATTTAAGGGATCAAATAATATAGCAAGGACTCCAATTCTCAAAATGATCTCTATTACCTTCATAAAAGAAAAATGAAATTAAATACAAGAGATTATAAATGGAGATGGTCATACATTACTTCTATGTTAATTAATTAGAACATAATAAGTTATTTACCGTTTCTTCTTCCGGGTTGGACCGTGTCAAATTGGTGTTATTTGCCGAGCTTTCGCACATCATGTGATGGCTTCTTCAGGGCTGAAAAGAGAATTCTCTCAATTTGACACGGTCCAACCCGGAAGAAGAAACGGTAAATACTTCTGACGACAGAAGTCGAAGCCTACATGAACATAATAAGTTATTGTAAAATTAACCTGATTAAGACAATAATTATTAGATATTTTATTAAACTTTCTTTTTAATAAAAGGCTTATAATTACTGGTTTTAATTGTATTTTACTTCACAGGTCTGTGAGGATTTTTCCTCAGCTAAAACCAAATAGTAAACCAATTTTTTTATTGGGGGAAGGGGGAAATACATTTTAGGCTATTAACCCGCAAGAAAAAAAAATCAGATCAAGCTTAAGACAATCATAAAGAGATATCAGACATTTTAAGCCCAAATACATTAAAATTAGTTTAAATAAATGGTAGCT
Source organism: Oncopeltus fasciatus (assembly GCA_000696205.2). Classification (NCBI taxonomy): domain Eukaryota; kingdom Metazoa; phylum Arthropoda; class Insecta; order Hemiptera; family Lygaeidae; genus Oncopeltus; species Oncopeltus fasciatus. Next base: position 148,660 of record KZ807028.1, read on the forward strand.
ATTATTTGAACTTCGAGAAACTGGTGGAGGATAAATTTTATGCGGTTAATTTGCAAAAATTCAGTTCAAGCTTAAAACAATCATAATGATATAAACATAATTAGTCATTTTAAGCCCAAATACATTAAACTCAGTTGAAATAAGTGGTAGCTAACATTAGAAAATCGGGAAACAAGAAAATCTGTCATTATTTTTCATCATGAAAATGCTAATTTAAATTAAATTAAAAAACCTGCAATCAAACAAAATGCCAAAAGAAAATCTATATGGTTATGTGTATTAGAAAACTAATAAGTATTTTTAGTTGGAGTAAAATTGCATATAATAGAAACATGGAAGTAACAGGAATCATGTACTTGTTAGTGTCTATAATACTAAAAATAAAAATATTCTAATATTTCAATTTACTATTCACAAATATCCACTAAAATATCAATAAAAACAACAAAAAATTTAGAAAAAAAAATGGAATTAAAGAATATATATTATTAAAATTAAGTTATTTGATTATAGGGACAGTATAGGTATAGAGTTGAGTTTTAATTATAGGATGGGATATAGATAAGAAATAAAGGCATTAAGAAATAATTAAATTAAATCAATCAAATTAAGGACAAAGAAAAACAATATTTATTAGGTGGAGAGTTTTTTCACCATAGATATTATTATTATTAGATGATTTTAGTTCGCTTGACTGAACCCCAACTGAAATCATCTAATAATATTTATTAGGATATAGATGCAGGATACATAAATAAGGAAGAGGTATAGAGGTGATAGGTAAAGGTGTCATAAGTATGAGTAGATAAAGAAGTGTGGGAAAGGAGAAGAAAAAATGTTCACATTAGATGTTAGAAGAAGATATTATTACAAGGGATTTAGGGGAGAGAATTAAAGGGTTTTGACTAAGATTAAGGAAGATCAAAAACGAATATAAGGGTGGTTGTAAATAGTATAGTGGGTGAAATATAATACCAAGGGTATGGTATAGGTACAGTAAGGTATAGGGTATATATATATAGTCCNAAATAAGATGTGTATTCTTATTTTTTAAAATTTTTTTGAAGAAAATCAAAAAGAAGAATTTAAAAGGCCCAACATCCCCAAATGATAAACAAACAATCAAGATGTCAAAGAAAGTACAAGCCTATGTAAATTAAATTTAACTAAAACTCACAAAAATAATGTAATAAACTACAGTATTCTTTAATAAATATTATTTTTTTTTTGTATTTAATCCCATGTAAATTTTACTAATTTTTAGTGCAGGGGAACAGAATAAAAAATCTAACTGTCCCAGCCAGGACACGAACCTGGATCTCCTTCAATCCAGGCCGGTGCATTTACCAATTATGCTACCGGGATCAGTCTGATAAGTATTAAATTCCCCGCACTAATGTCGAGAGCCTAACCTCTGAGGCCGGCGAATATATTGTCTTATGCTCGGAGGAGCTGACATTGTCAAGCTGTTTAAATGACTCTTATTATTTACTTTTAAATTTTAACTTTATACATTTTTTTTGTGGTATTTAATCCTGGCTGGGACAGTTAGATTTTTTATTCTGTTCCCTTGCACTAAAAATTAGAAAAATAAACTAATTTCTCAGCATCATAATTAATGAATATTTGTACTTCAATAGCATTTAATCCCCCATATTTCTTTATATCAAAATATTATTTGGATACAAATATTTTTTTTATGTTTATGTTTATTTTATAAAAAATTGTGTTGCTCCCTAACTCTTAACTAAATATTATACCTCCTGGTCATGTCACACATGACATATTAGGTAAACTCCCACTCCTATTGGTCTAATTTTGTTCAATAGCAAACTAAAACTCAATTTACATTGAAAATACCATGCCAAATTTCATAAAGAAAAATAAAAACCTGGCTATTAGAGTTGATAAAAACACACATATAAATTTTAGTGACTATAATTTAGGTAGGTAAGATAAATGATAATTTTGGATTTTTTTTTTTATTGTGTCATAGTAACAACTAAAATAGCTATGTCTTCAGAATACCCCAAAACTAACACACTTCAACACAAGGTTTCATTTTATTTTGAAAGAAAGGCAATTACTTTACTAACTTTCCATTAAAAGTTAGGGAATTGAATTTCTTTGAACCTTCAAATTAGTTTTTGAACAAAGCTATTGATTCACAAATAACAAACAATAAATTACTAGGCCTTGAACTAGAAGAAAGATAGTCTAATGGAGGAACAAAAAAAAATTCATGCTGGTCTTGCTAATTAACAGCTCATTTTAAATCACATCAATAAAGTAGGAATTAAATTAATAAAAGTTTATATTTATTTACTAAGAAAGTGATAACAGCCATAAAAGTAACCTTATTACAAAATATATTGTAGATTTAACTTCAGTTAATTTAGGAGCCACAATATATTTCACTATGGGAAATATTATTTTCATACCAAAACTAAATCTATAACTCAATATTAAAATAATGGGCATACTAGACAAAATTTAAAATACAAAAGAGCCTAACCAACGTATTACAGAATAGCAGGCCAGGTCAATGAAGCAGGTGGCACCCTTCAATTGGTCCCTCCTGTGAAGGTTTGGCCCTCTTGTTACATGATTCCTTAGTCTTTAAAAATAAATATATGTGTATGTGTGTGTGTGTGTCAAAAAACTGTCTCAATGCTCTACAGGTAAAACTTGTCTGTTTTCCTAATCAAATTTAGCATGCCAATTTTAATGCAAAAAGAAAGGGTTGGTTGGTTATTGAGTAAAATTGGACCAATAGAAGTAGGGTATTACAGTTGAAAGTAAAGAAACTTTGTGGTTCAAATGGAGAGTTTTTTGACCGTAGATACTATTATTAGATGATTTTTGTTGGGGTTCGGTCAAGGTAGATAAAAAAAAGTACAAATTTTTAAAAACAAGAGTATTTAAAAAAAATTATCTGCCGACATTTCAGCTTACATTGTAAGCCATCTTCAGGGCTGTACAAATACAATGTCATGAGAACACAATAATAATTTACAACATTATAATATAGAATTGCCATAATGTAATGTGATATCATAAGTATGAATGTAGAAAGTATGTAAGAGAATTTAAAACAAGCAGACAACAACCTATTAAAAAAATTATTACAGTACAAATTATTACATTGTATTTCTACAGCCCTGAAGATGGCTTACAATGTGAGCTGAAATGTCAGCAGATCATTTTTTTTTAAACACACTTTTTTTTTTTTTTTTGTATTTTTATGGATCTACCTTGATCGAACCCCAACAAAAATCATCTAATAGAAACGTTTTTGTTGCAGTGGGCATAATACTTAGTTTAAAGAAGCTTACCACAGACTTGATTAATGATGAAAGAAGTGTTCTAGAAGTTACACAGAAAAATTGAACTAATAACAAAATTGGAATGAGGGTTCAGGAAACTGATGACCTGAATACTAAATTAATGGTCTTCTTGCCACAATCAATTGCTTTTATAAATAAAATTTGGCATTCAACTTAAAATATAATAAATTTAAAAAAATAAGGCTGAGTATGTTATTGAGAAAAATTAGACTATTTGGAATCCCATTCCAGAAAAACAATAGAGTGATCATAACTTGCTACTAATGCAGATGATATAGTTGAGTTTTGGGCAGATCTGGTAGTAATTCATGCTTTTGTTACTCAGCTCGTAAATAATTTATCTTTCCTATTAATTTATTTATTAGTTATTAAGTGCAATCGGGGGATTACCTGAAGTCCCTAGTCAAGTAAAAAATTTTTTTTCTACAACAGGTATAATGTTCACGTAGGCTTCGACGGTCGTCAGATGTATTTACCGTTTCTTCTTCCGGGTTGGACCGTGTCATGTTATTGATAGTTGCCGAGCTTTCACACATCATGTGATGGCTTCTTCAGGGCTGAATAGAGAATGAGAATGTAGAGAAATTCTCTATTCAGCCCTGAAGAAGCCATCAAATGATGCGCGAAAGCTCGGCAACTATCAATAACTTGATACGGTCCAACCCGGAAGAAGAAACGGTAAACAGGTATAATATTTATTTCAGAGCCATGAAACTCTTTAGTATTCTTTACAAAAATTATACAGCTGTGGATACTTTTTTTTTAGCCAATGCAGCCACTAGGAGTACTCTCTGCTAATGGTTTTAAAAAGTCAAATATGACTAAAAATTTCATTAACAAACATCACTGTTCTAGAGATGTTTTTATTAAAACCATTTGTGGGTTTATTAACCCACAAAGCAGAGGGTTGAACAAATAAAACAATACAGAAGAATTTAATACTGGTAAAGCTCATATGGTTCCACTTCTCGCTTTGAAGATGCGATAGTCTAGATAAACTATGTAGAAAAATTTTTAAACTGAATAATTCTGTTTTTAAACAGAATTAAGTAAGAGAAGTCCCGCTTTGTCTGCGGCAGTTAATGAATATTTACATTTGAACTCTTGTTGTACAATACTTCCTTATTATAATTTTTATTACTAAACAAATCTGTGATGAGTAGCAGTATTTTAACCTAATTATTATGCCTGCTAAATCAAAACCTATTTGTACTCACTCTTGGCATTTCAAGTAATCCCCACTCCTATTTTTCTGATTTTTCTTTATATCAAATATATTCTTTTAAATTACATTTAAAAGCATTATGACAAATTTTATTAAGAAAAATAACTAATTATGACTTCTAGGCAGTAATGTTACATATTTACAGTTCAAGTAGACAATCACATCTATAAGTTCAATTTGTGGTATAACATCTAAAATTTACCTTAAATAAAGTGTGTTGCTTCATTACTCTATGCTAAAAATTTCACCCACTACATCAAATAAAGGTTTTTACTCACACTTGAGATTGCAGGTAATTCCCCACACCCATTGGTCTAATTTTGCTCAATAAAAAACTTGACCTTTCGTTTTGAATCTATATTAAGAAAAACTGAGAACTGTGGCCAGTATAGAGTTGACAGACACATATATAAATATTTATACACACATACACACAGATTATATACATACATAATACATATATATATATATAAATTTCATCCCATATTGCAGCCTAAATCAAAGGTATAACTTCGCAAGAAGAAAAAAGTTTATTCTTATTTTTTCCTTTAGAGCTCCCCTTATTTAATCATTTCAAATCATCAAAATCTTTCTCTTAATGCTTTCGAAACCTCAAATCCAGTTAATTTAGTTTGAGAATTTACTTCTCATACTCTCTATTGGGATACCAAAATATATACTTTATGTACAGAAAACAGTTGGTGTTCATTCAGAGATTATTTCAAAATTGAATAACAAACAGATATGCAAAAAAAAAAAAGATCATAGGGCTAGCAAGCTTTCTAGAATAATAATAATCCGCAGTAATGTAAAGTAGCTCTACACCAAATAAATAATTTTCTAGCAGCAGATTCCAGCAATAAGAAATCAGACTTTTTTAAAAAGACAAAATCACAAGTTATATAAGAGTCCTATCAAGCCGAGGTGAATTTCTGCCATTGGGAGACATCTTAATTATAAGAGAATAATTCTATAATAAGAGGGAACTATGTAGAAGAGCTACTTTCTCCCAAAAAAATAAATAATACGAAAGAAAGGTTGTACCAATCAGTAAAATACCACCAAAGCTTTTAGTTTAGCTCTTTAATAAGGTGAGTATCTAACATCCAGATTTAATTATTATACATAACAATGATTCGCATAGTGCATTATAGCTCAAAGAACAATTAGAAATATTTCTTCAAAACTATCAATAATTACCATGTGCTCAAAATCAAAGACAAAATATAAATATAAAACAAATGAATCTTTGGAAAGAAGATATACCAATCTTTCTTTCATTGTTGATTTATTTTTTAAAATTTCTAAACTTAATTAGACTCATCTCACCAAGAAAAAAAAATGTTTATTTTGTTCATAAAGGATATTCTTTTTTAAAAGAATTTATTTTACTTGAACAAATAATTTTATAAAAAATTTAGAACATTAAGCTGTTATTTCTTTTGCAAAAATGACATATATAATTACATAATAAAACATTTCAATTTCCTTAATAATGTAACAATATTATAAAAGTTTAAATATCAAATGGCATTTTTAAAAAAGAAAGCAGATATGACTAATTGTCATTCCTAATTCTTTAAAAATTATACTTCCTTATAATTCATATGAAATCAACTGGTTTGCTAAGAGGAATTCTAAACAATTCTTGATTACAACCATTGCTATAAGTCAAAAAATTTTCTGAGAGGAGAACCTAAATTGCTTATGATTTCATTAGGGCTTCTCTGTATTAGCATCAGCAGTGTTAGTGGCTGAGTCTTTCTCAACACTTTCAAAGGTTGTCTCTGACAATACATTATATCTCAAAAGAAAGGACTCTATTTCACAGGTGAATGAAGAACTTTTAAATTCAGGCCAACTAATGAATTCTAAAAAAGCTTGAAGGATAAGATCAGTCGAAAGTTCTTCCAAAAGATTAAATACATGGATATTGCATCGAAGAAGACGGTAACCACACCCAGGAACATATCTTTCAATTTGGGGAACCAGTGGTTTCTTTCCAGATTTGCAGAATTCCCTAGCAAAATACCAAAGCAGTTTTAAGTTCTCTCGTCCACCAATTAACTCAAATAGATTTCTCCGAGGCACCATTTTTACTAGATAAATATCTGATGAATCAAAACTACTGAGGAATTTAGACAGTTTCCTTTTATTTTTAATCCACGGAAGGAAATCTCTCCTATCAAAAGAACCCAGTAACTCAATGTCATAGAAAATTCGAGCTAGTACTGAATGATAATTAATGTAACTAACATGTTCTCGATTAAGCATTGCATGTATTATAGGAGACATAAATAAATACATTTCAGGGCGTCCATATTCACAGAGGTGAAATTGCATAGAAATATTAGTATTAATAAATTTTATGAAGTTCATATTTTCAAGTGCTCCAATGATTTTAAAACTAGGCTCATCAGTCCATTTTTTGGGGTTGATTCCTAACATCATTTTGGCAAATCTAGAGCCATCATCTAATCTATCTAAGTAAAATACTTTGAAAATATCCATAAAATTATTATCAAAAACTTTCAAACGTTCTGGATTTTTCAGCTGAAGTTTAGACAGTTCTTTAAAAAAAAAAGGATCTTTCTCAAATACTTTAATGAAAGGAATATTTAATGAAAGAAGGCGTTCGGTGAGGTAGCCAAAGCCGGGATTAATTTCAATAAAGGGCACACAAAAACTTTCACCCGAAGACTTAACAGCATTAATAACGCAATCTGCTCTAGCCTCATTACAAAAAAATAAACTATCTGTAGAACGTTTTCTAAAGCCACACATAACTGGATTTAAAGACCCTTTCCAAGATTCAATAATCTCTTTAGTAAAATAATCTTCTATTTTTTGAGAACCATAAAAGTTGGGATTTACTTTTTTTTCTATACTAAGATTTTTCCTTTGGTTAGATTTTTCAATTGTTTCTTTGTGTTTAGCAAGATTTTCTTTTTGATCCTTTATTTTTTGTCCTTTTTGAATTCGTCTGGGTATAAGCGAGCTCCCAAGAATTACAGCACTGTAATGAGCAACACTTAGGTAAAATTTATCTGGAGAGTAATGGGTTCTTTTAAGTATTTTGACTACTTGAAACATTTTTATAAGATTTAAAAAAAAAACTGCTCATAAAATATTTGAACTAAAATTTGAGAGATTTCTCTTCAAAAGTACCTGTAGAGCAATATGACAAAAACGAAACTCTGTCAACAGTAGGAAAAGAATAAGTAGATTTTGATGAGCCTGCTAAATCCCTCACTTCAATGACATGATACGGAAGAGCAACCAATAATCTGTAAACAAATACAAATAAATATAAGTTTAGGTAATTCAATAATTATAACTTTAATACACTGATCTAATTTTGAAAAAAAAAGAAAAAAAAAAGGTCAAATTTCTTTTTATTTTCTTTATTTAATTGTGGATGTTAGTGTTTACAACAGACAAATTTATAAACACACATATGTTTTACATATATATATATATATACATAAAGGGGTGATCATTTGTATGTATACATACATTATATATACATCTCTCTCACTATGTGTATGTGTATATAGTGAGAGCAAAAAAATTAACTGTAGATGACAGTTAAAAGTAGCTTGTTATACCTACAATGAGCTTATAAAGAAAAATTAATTCTGTAGAAGTCCTACTCTCATCAAAAGTTTTTAATTTATTTCTTTCATAGACAATGGTCAAATGAACTTGAGGAAATATAATACAATCATGTTCTGTGTCAGAACACTATAAAAATGAACTGCATTCATGAACTTATAGTACAAAAGCAATGAACACAGCCTTCAAAGCCTTGATGTCTTTGATGTCCTTACAATGTCTCCAATAGTATGCACAGGCTGTTTGCACATAAAATTGATAAGTTTTCAACATAAGTTTGTATTCATTATTATACCTAGGTCTAGATTGGTGTGAACCCTATTTAGATTACTACCACTTATCCTGTATGCAGTAATAACTAGCAGTTTCTTCCTTGCGTAACTCATGACAGAAACTTGTATCTTTATTGAGCTCCATTTTCTTTTTTGACACAAAGAAGGACTCTTTGCTGCATCCTCAAGTCAAAATTCTCTGCTTAAATTGTTAAAGAAATATTTTGAGGCATCTAGGTAGCAAATAGACAGAGAGTAGAGAATTGGTGTCATCCATGGTCTCTGATCCCGATTCATCCCAATTTATAAATAAGAAGCTTATGTGAAACTTTGTCTAACACTTTTATTAAGTCAAGCTAAACAGCATCTACCAACAGCTCTCATTGTAGCTAACAAAACAGGCTAGATTTGTAAAAGTTGAATTATGAGGAATAAAATCATGGTGCTCCTCAGATAAAGTGAGAATTTTAGAGGCAAAATACATAGAACAAAAACTTCCAAAAATTTACTGAAGACAAATTGAAATAAACCGATATTCTCCACAAATCTAGGATACTACAAATGGGGAGTTCTTGACATGGAGATTGTTGGTAGAGAATATGCTGGGGTTCAGTCAAGGCTGATAAAAGAAACATAAATTGTACAATATAAATTTTTAAAATTGCATTTTTTATTATATTATTTCTTGTAGAATCAACAACAACCACAAAAATAGCATAAACAAAAAACAAAGAAAACTGCCCTCACAAAACCACTCATCCATGACAGATATACAGTTGATTTTGAAAACCACCTTCACCATCATGATAGGAGGTGTGATAGACTTTCTGTAAATATTGTTATTATTTATCAAAAGCATTACTAATAGTTATGTTAAATTTATGTAATAAAATGTATATCATATATTAATTTTTTGTTTTCATGTTTTCTGATAACATTGTAAATAAATAACCTAAAGGGTTATTATAACTACCGATAAATATAGAACTATTATACCTTTTGTAATCCGTCTTCATTGGTTTCTGCAAACCATCTTCTGTTGGTGAGCGCTTTCAGACATTATCCATCCTCGTGGCCAAATACATGTGTTCACTGTCACTGTCTGTATTCAACTATACAGTTGAATACACATGTATTCGGCCATGAGGATGGATAATATCCGAAAGCACTCACCAACAGAAGATGGTTTGCAGAAACCAATGAAGACGGATTACAAAAGTCATGATACATTGTAAATATATTAAAATATACATTTTTTAAATTGCATTTTTTTTATATCAACTTTGATTGAACCTCAAAACATTCTCTACTAGGGTAATACATTGAAATTTGAATTGAAAAATAAAATGAGGATAATTTTTATTCACACAAGTTTTTCTCTTTAATTCAGTTATTTCTATATATAACTCATTTGGAGTTAATTGGAATACAAATAGTGATTCATAAATTAATTGTTTTTCCAATTTAGCTTTTCTGAGTAGTAAAATTTATTATATACTGCTTCAAACATATTTGTAAACTCGTTGGCTATTAAAACTGGTTCTGTTAGAATTATTTTCTCTCCATTTTAACCTCCAGAAATTTTTGTTAGGCATTCTTCACAAAACTTTTCAGCTCCAAAAGTTTTTGAAATTTTCCCTGAATAACTGGCCTGTGCATTACAAATGATTTATACTCCTTAGAAAATTTAACCATGACCTGCAATCTTCATTTACTAAATATAAAGTAAAATTCTTCACACCCAGTTACTGTGCATTTCTTGTACACTTTCCTTCATCAACATTGAAATAGTTGACCTCGAAAACCACACTGGATACGTATTTTTGCAAATAATTTTGTCCTTTACATCATTCTTAAAAGCAGAATCTATAACATAAAAAAAATTTATCATTATAATTATTTTTGTTGGAGAGTAATGAGCTTCAGTTAATCGATGAAAATATGGAATTTATTTCTCTATCTTCAGAGATATTTTTGAAGGTCTAGGAGCTGATAATTTTATAATAAAACAATAATGGCGGGTGACACTTATCCACAGGCAGAAGGTAGTAAATGGGATAGGAAATAACCAAAATTCCTCATAAGAAAACAATATATTCAAGAAAACTCCACCACAGTTTAAAATATTATTATTCTGGTGCAGAAGCAATCATATTTCTTAGAGATATTTCCCTGACATCTCAGTGTATAACTTCTGAAGTAAAAATCACCAGTAATAATAATTTGGCCTTTTTAATAATTGTCATGGAATGTGTTTAAATGCTTAAAATAATCAGCATAGTTCTCTATTGAAAATTTTATGGAAAATACAAAACAGAGAGTAATAGAGATTTTTTTTATTGGTTGCTAGAAGGACCCATAAATTTCCAATCTATTAGAAGTGACATACAAACGCGATGATGTGTTAAATGAATTTTGACAGGAAACTCTGCATATTTTTTTTTTAAAAATACTAGTTATTTTAAGTTTGTTACTCTCATGATGTAACTGACACAATACATTACAAAATACATTTTTTTTTTTTTTTTAACAAATCTAAAACCCATTCTATGAGAAGGTTTTATAATGTTCAAGATTAAAAAAATATTAAGTTCTGAAACATTGTAACTTATGGTCCAGAAAAGAGTCAAATCATTAATTGAAATGATCAAATTAAATTAATTGAAATGCTTCATATCTTACATCAGTTGAAAATGGTAAACTTCAAAGTTTGAAAGATCTTCCTTTACTTACTCTCCTGTATTAAGTAAGCAAACGGCTGGGTATAAGAAATACTCATATACATTAGATTATATACATGAGTCAATTTTGACTTTTTTCTTTCAAATTTTCAAAATAGGTATTGATACTTGATGATTTTTCTTGGCCTACTCATGGCTTTATGTTGCACTATTTTAAATATGAAATTTAAATATTTACTTAGCTGATCAATAGTTGAGATAAAAAAATTGATTAAGGTTTCCTTTGACTTCCCATTTCACTTTTTTTTTTTATGACAATATAATATTAATGTGAAAATCATAACTATGAAACATATCTTATCTAGTCAACAGCTGAGCTAAAAATTCTTAGTTTTTTGTTTGTGTCCTTCAATGAAGTATTCCTCCCACAGGATTAATTATTTTGAAGGTTATATTATAACATGCCATCTTTCTATTAATCCTCCATATCAAATTAAAAAAACTGAGAAAAAATCTATATTTTCTGCTTATGCTATCCTATGAAGTGCCCCTCCCTTTTCTCTGATTTTTTCTAAAAACTAAAAAGTTATTCTTCTCTCCAAGAACAGTTTATAATTGAATCTTAAGTATAGCTTGCATGAAGTGTTTTCACACAAAAAATGATATACCCAAACATCCATCCATCTACTCCCAGACACCATCGCCAAGAAAGCCAAAATGAATTCTGGAGACAAAAGTTCTATGAAAACAAAATTTCAAATTTTTATATTACATTAAAGTTAGAAACATTATTTCTCACGCAGAGAAAGTATGCCTTATAAGTCATTATCAAAACATTTGAGTAGATATCTCAATGTTATAGAGATTAAGAGATAAAACTAGAAACAATTTTCATTGAATGCTTTAAAAATACCTACTTTTTATGTCTATAGCACAGAAGATGGCTCGAAGGACACAAACTTATGTCACATTAATAAAGTAAAATATGCATTTTTTTTTAATGGAGAGTTTTGACAGTAGAGATTATTAGTAGAGAATTTGTTGGGGTTCGGTCAAGGTTGATCCAAATTTTTTTTTTTTTTTAAAAGGGTATTTTTCATTATCTGCTGACATTTCTCATGTCAGCCCAACAAATTTTCTACCAATGATTTTTTTTTTTTGTTTTAGACATCTTAGTAAATGAATAAAAATTAATAAATATAAGTTTCTAAAACTAAGTAAGAAAAAATATACCATTCTATATTTCAAATAGAGTTAGGACTTTTTCCTTATGAAAAATCCAATGTATTATATTAAAAACAAATGGAATAAATGTCATAAACTCACATAAGAAGATATTTACCTATCAGGAGGAGCAACAGTGACAGCTAAAGCTTCTTCACAGGTCTGAATGGTTTGACTTTCAAAATGATGAACTGATATAACTCGTACCATAGTCCTAAAAGAAAAAAATCTTGTATTCAGTAAAAAAGTCTATCATCTAAAAGCAGTGAAACACATAACACCATCTATTGTGCATATTGATAAGAATAAATAACTAACTTGATCTTACAAGATGGAGAAGGCAATGAGCGTAAAACACAAGCTAGCTATGGCAGGCAATAGACAATTCAGAAGAGAAGAGCTGAGGAAGCGTTCATAATTACAATCCTAAATATCTTTTTTACTTTAACATGCTCTTTTTGGTGACAATATTATTGAACTTAACTATTGGAAAAATAATTTTTTTCAACTACTAATATGTTCTCAACTATTAGTCAAGATACTAGCATAATAAAAAATGAATAATTAACTTGGTCTTCCTCAATTATCTCTTCTCATTTATCCATTTTTAGACAAAAATGAATTTATTTAAGTGTTTACAATAGAAAGCCTTAATACAAAATTAGGATTCTATTTGCGAATAAATTAATATTTTTCCTAATGAGTATTTTTGTAAAAGTTTTACAGAATATAAATGTTAGAGCAATAAATGCTATACTTATTAAGCTCAATAAATTGACTAATAATAAAATAAAATACAAAAGGATATTTTGTAAAGTTGTCTCTGCCAAAACCCCTTCTCCTTTGGACAATTTTGTGCATTAACAAACTCTTACAAAAGTTTTAAAATAAAAATACTTCATTTGGTTTCAGTATTTTTAAATTTAACCTTATATA
>KZ807028.1:178238-198965 GCA_000696205.2 Oncopeltus fasciatus
GTAGGCTTCGACGGTCGTCAAATGTATTTACAGTTTCTTCTTCCGGGTTGGACCGTGTCAAGTTGTTGATAGTTGCCGAGCTTTCGCACATCATATGATGGCTTCTTCATCACCTGGATTTAAAAAACAGCTCTCATTCTCTATTCAGCCCTGAAGAAGCCATCACAGGATGTGCGAAAGCTCGGCAACTATCAACAACTTGACACGGTCCAACCCGGAAGAAGAAACGGTAAATAAAAAAGTATTGAATTCCATTACCTTTTCAGTGATAAGGGTTTCAAAATAAACAACTTTAATCATAGATTGGCTTTAATGAATAAAAATAATCCCAGATTCTGAGCTCAGGAAACTCCCAGTGGCTTAATGCAAGATAACTTGCGCTCTCTTACATCCACACTTGAGTAATTCATAAACTTTCAAATAAACTTTCAAATTAGAGTTTAGGCTTGTAGAAAAAAAAAGAAAAACAAAAAAAAAAGTTGAATTTGTGATGTCAATTTCGAAATTTAAAAACCCTTTTCTTTAAAAGAAAAAAAAAAAAAAAAAGAAGAAATTAGCACTCTTCAACTGGACCACAAAAAGTTAAAAGCAGGGAATACTTGGCGGCTTGATTTTAGACTGTCGTGTGACCCAGTCGTAGACAAACTCTTCGGAGAGAATGGTCCTGTTGAACAAGGATCTGAACATTTTCTTCAGCTTGTCGTAATCAGGTTCTTCGTCGAACTTCAGCCCTCTGCAGTAGTTAAGATATATGGCGAACTCTTCTGGGTAACCCTGGAACAGGATTCTTAAGAATAACCAAATATATGTTTCAGATCACACAACTAAGAACTGCATATTACATCTTTGTGTTCAAATATGTTTTAATTTCAATAAAATATAATAAAAATTTATAATAGACAATAATATATAGAAAAAATAATCATAATCACAACAAATAGTAATACTAGAAAATTAAAGAAGATATTAATCGCATTTAAGTTCTATAGAATATTAGGTAAAAATATGGGAAATTTCCCAGAAGATGATAAAAATACTATGCAGTCTATTTTTACGTAAAATGAATTACCTTACACAGCACATCGACTGGTACAGACATTTTTTTTTCACAAATTTTTTCATACTTCTGTTTCTTGTTTTCTGCCTTAAAAAAATATTATTTTAGAATTTCAGGTATAAATATAGTTTTGTTTTTTTTGGTTTGTTTTATCTGGCAACTAATTTTATGGCTTTAAATGATTCATTATTATGATTATGATTAAATGAATATAAAAGAATTAAAGAGAAAAAAAAAATAGTAAATCCATGACATGAAAATCCATTTCAGTACACAAGCGAAAGGGCTCTTCCACGAACGTTCTACAAGAACAGCACACACAGGCAAAGTCGAAGGTCGCCTAAATCTGGAAACAGAGGAAGGAGGCCGGAAGTTGACCCTTGACGCCCACACATTACACAGCACATAGTTAAACAACTCTCATTCTCTTTTCAGCCCTGAAGAAGCCATCACATGATGTGCGAAAGCTCGGCAAATAAGAACAATTTGACTCGGTCCAACCCGGAAGATGAAATGGTAAATACATCTGACGACCGACGAAGCCTACGTGAACATAGTTAAACAAGTAAAAATACCCCCTCCCCTCTTAACTTAAATTTCCAGATCAAATAACTGCAAAAGACACGACAAACAAGACCAGAACAACAGAAGGACACGTTATCCAGTCCAGACAACAAATAAGTAGGGAGTAATGAAATCCTGCGGAAGATCTCTGAGAGATCCCTTGGGAAGGGGCCATGAGAAATCAAAGCACTTTTCTCCCAAAAAAAGTTTTGATAAGGAGATGAAGAGAGAGGATATAAGTGATAGTAGGAAGTGAGGTCTGGAAGTCCTTTATTAGTTTGAAGCCTCTCAGGAATAGAAAAGAGAATGGCGATATCTTCAGCAAATTGTAGATGAGGGAAAGAATCTTTTAGTGAAAACGTTAGGAAACGATGAATGCCAGGATTTTCAATCCCCACTGAAAGAGTCGGTGATGAGAAAGTTCGGCAAACACAGGTTGGTGCATTTGTAAAGGCTGAAAGTAAAAATAATAAGAGGAGGGGAGGTAGAAAGATAAGGGCAGGAAATAGGAGATTGAGAAAAGGAAGTAGGACGATACCTTATTTTTGGAGAGAAAGGAGGTGAATCAAACCAACAGGAATTAAACTCCAGGTTGGTCTTCTAAGGAAGGATGGAATGATGAAAGATGATGGAGAAGGGCTTGGAATGGCTTAGAGAGGTCCTCTTGGCCATCATTATTAAAAGAAATAAAGTAACATTATACAAGGATATCGATGATACCACTTTTTGGTGAACATCGGAGAAAGTGAAATACCGTACGCCTATTTCCCGAAGGAAAGGCTTTTGAGGCTGGATAACAGTTGAATTACATAACAGAGGCATAGAAAAAAAATGTATGTTCAAAATTCAAAGCTGAAGAAAGAGTTCCCCAAGCGAAATATGTTAAGAGATATATGATCACAGGAACAAGAGGAACAAACTAGTCCTCCTCGTTTCGCCGAAAACGAAGGAGTTGCAAGATCAATTAGAAATAAGACTGCTCTACGAGTTTGGACACGGCCAGAGGAGAAGATTAGAATGTTGTGAAAGAGAAAGGTGTATATATGTATGTATATATATATATATTTAACTTAAGTTGTTATTTAATACAATGAGTTCTATAGATGCAGGGATGCTGTAATGCTGTGTTCAAAAGATGTACAGGATAGATAGATCAGATATATGATAAAAAAATAAATAGCATTCGGAATGTTCTACATTAAAGGAACATCTGACAGAAGAAAACACGTGAAAAAGAATGAGACATTAATTCTTGAAAACTTAAACATATTAATTAGGCGCACAATTAATACGTGAAGGATTACGATTGAGTATAATTCACTCTAGTAGATGATAATCCTCCTCGTTGAGATATCGTTAGATCGGATTCATTCATAATTAATATTTATTCATGATTATAATTCATTCGCTTTCAGAAATACAGTTCTTAGATTCCGCGAGAGAATTTTTGCTATGAACTAATTCAGTATAATGATAAAGTGGATTTGTGCGGAAAAAATTAAAAATATTCCTTAAAAATCGAAAATTATCGTTATATTCTACAATTAATTAATTACTTTCAATCCTTGCCATGGTAAAGATCCTCGTAAGAAATACATTAAAACGTAACCCAGCGATTCTAGATCATCACGACGGCTGAAACAAAAACAAAAAAAAAAGTACATGAATAATAATTTTATATGTCGTAGTAAAAGTATATAAATGCACTAAAATGTATGTAGTTCTCTAGGAGTAAGCTGGATTGTATCATAACCTTAATGTCTCAAACTGGTTACTTAACTTCTGGGAAGGACAGAAATGGACAAACTAGTTCTTTCCGGCTCGTCTTATTAATTAAGAAAAAAAAATTCTAGCAACCCTTCCTACATCCTGTGGGAAACCAAATGTAGGAGGGGGGTTGCCAATAGACAAATTATTACATAAACTGAATGAAAAAATACCTAGACCAAACATTAATATAAGACAATAGATGGAAAGAAAGGATATACAAATTATATTGGATAGTTGAGTTATAATACGTAAAAAGATACATATAAATCAGAGTTTTATTTTTATCACAAGATTCGGCAAGAAAATGAAGAATAATAATTTAGTAAACAATCCAATTGTAATTAGATATAGGATAAAGAATATACTACTGCTTGTGGGATAATGAAGTAGTAGATGAAGGGTTATAACTTTAAAAAAAAATTAAGTAAATTATAAGTTAAGTCGGCATGATTATTTTTATATTTTTTAATGGTTACAGTGAGTCACTTCTGCGAGGTATGACTTCTATTTAAAATTCAAATGAGAGCAACTAATAATTGTGTTAAAATATTCGGGGAATCTGGTTTTTGAAGAGTGGAAGACAGAATATAACTTATATTAGCAACAATATGAAATATGTTTTTTATAAGTTATTAAGACAGTTGTGAAAATAAGTAGCAACAAATTTATCACAGGGACTAAAATTGAGTAATTTTTCTAGCCAAAATAAAATTCACCATAAAACTAAGTGGAAACATAATGCTTATTACGAGAGTTTCCTTTTATCCGAATGGAATCGCAGAAAATTTAATCATATTCATTTCTAGAAAAGATTTGGAACAAGAAAGGAAACTTAACTGCTAAATTATTACATTAGAGATTTATTTGGCTAATAGGAATATACTGTTGTATATATACACTGGTTAGTCTAAAACCTCAGATGTAAACGAGGAGACGACCATCTGCAGTGTTGGGTCGGATGAGGCCTGACACTCAAACTAAGGCATTTGAATATAAAATGAAATACGAAGAGTGAAAAAAATGGTCACATTGACAGATAAAGTTTCGTTATTGCTTAGAAAATAAGTACGGATGGTAAAACAGCCGATTAAAAGATGTGAACCATGAGCTGCACAAGAGAGAGAGGGTTACATAAGGATATAATTCCTCTCTTCAAAGAAAACCCCCTTTAGAGGCATCTATAATCCATGGTCGCTGGAAAGAATGTCTTGTGCATTGCATTTGGGCTTGCAAAGTGATGCACTTTTCGGGAGTTTTCTGTAAGCGGTGCAATTTCGACGAATTGGTGAAGCTACTGCGTTTTGAAACCTAACACATGGTTTCCAACCTAATGCAGGTAACGAAAAGCCAACGTGTCACTGCAGTATCCAAAGCCTACATCGATCACCTGGTGAGGTGCTAAAGGCTTACAAAAGATGTCAGTGAAGACATTTAACGACGACATATATGAGAGCCTGGCAGTAGACAAACTACTGGAATTTACCGTTTCTTCTTCCGGGTTGGACCATGTCAAGTTGTTGATAGTGTTGTCAACTATCAATTCTTGAGCTCGGCAGCTTTCGCACATATTACATTTCACACATACTTGACACGGTCCAACCCGGAAGAAGAAACGGTAAATACATCTGAACCAAAAGTTCTTTGTGAACCTGAAACCGAACAAGCTTTCACAGCCGAAGACTTAGTGATAAACAAACCCAGGCTGTGGAATTCAAGCAAATTAAAAACAATCAGTGCGAGGTCATGCTTAAGCTCTAGCTGCGAATGTGGAATTTTAAGAAATCTCCAGCGCATAAGATATAGTCAAAAGAATTCTTGAGACTATAAAAGCATGTGAGAGGGATTCACTTTGGAATTGCGGTCAGAAAGTATATTTGAAAAGCAAATGCAAAAAGAATAGAAAAAACAAGAGAAGTATAGTATTCCACAAATACACCCAAAACGAGTTGCATCAAAAGGATGCTTTGCGAACAATTTCATCGTAGATAAAATGGTTAATGGCAGGCTCCGAAGCTTTCATCTGGATACTAGCGCAATAATAAAAATACTTGATAGTTGAGTAATTAATTTAGAATGGTATTGAACCTTTGCTCGATACCCTGATGGGTGTTAATGCTGGCGTAGCGGGCTGTTCCTGTGAGGTTCTTGTCATCCCTGTAGGCGATGTGTGCGCCGGTCTTCGG
Source organism: Oncopeltus fasciatus (assembly GCA_000696205.2). Classification (NCBI taxonomy): domain Eukaryota; kingdom Metazoa; phylum Arthropoda; class Insecta; order Hemiptera; family Lygaeidae; genus Oncopeltus; species Oncopeltus fasciatus. The sequence continues at coordinate 183,813 of KZ807028.1, forward strand.
ATCGAGGTAGCGCTTCGCCAACCCGAAGTCAATCAGATACAGACGCCCACATTCACGTCCTGTTCCCATCAGAAAGTTGTCTGGTTTTACGTCCCTAAGAAAAAAAAAAAAAAAAGGAAGCTAGATTTAATTATATAAACTCCCATCTAAAAGGTTAAAGATATGTATAAATCTCTAACCTTACAGATTACCTTGAGGTTTAAAAAAAAAAAAAATAAGTGCTAGCCTCAATTTTAATCATAGGGTCATAAAGGGTTGAGCTATCTACAAACTCCTAACCCATTCTTAACATCCTCAGCCCAGGACAAGCTTTTATTTATCGATAAAAGCTTGCCCAGGGCGGGATTTAAACCCGCAGCACCTAACCTGGTGTTCCTATCTAAGGGGCCTACTCCATTGTGTGAATTGTCAGGCGTAGACCAACGGATTTCATTGACCCGCGGGGGAAGGTTGTCTTTTTTTAAACCTAGGAAGGGAGTAAAATTAGTGCCTTCTAGTACACTAGAGCTGCGAATTCAACGGATCCTGATAAGGATTTTTTTTTAAATTAATAATCCATAGCAACGACAGGGAAGAATTGGGATTTGAACTCAAGACCTTTATCTTGCGAGTCATGCCCACTAAACACTACTGAACAGCATCAAAATGTCCTGGCCAAACACACTCGATTTAATGCTGTCACTGAAAATGTGAGAGGTATAGCGTTGTCGTCGTGGAAAACGACATCTTTCCTAGTGGTCAATGTCAATAGATGCTCTTTCCTAACCACCTGCATCAATGGCGTGAATTTGAGAGTCGAGTTAATGTTTTGTCCAGATTTGGGAAGTTCATGATGAACGATTCATTTCTAACCCTATCAAACACAGCATGACCTTCCTTAAAGTGAATCTTGGCTTCGACCATAAACATTTTCTTACGTTATTGTCAGACAGGTTCCACTGTTAGACACCTCTTATATAATATAAAATTAAATAATAAAAATTTTTTTTTAGAGTTGGCCGGTTTTAGCAAAAGTTCTACTTAAACATAAAAATGTATGATTCCTCTGACTAACTATTATTAGAACATTTGCAAATAAGAAATATAAATATTGAAATATGGATTTACATAGTAAGATTATTAGTGTATTTTATTTGAAAATATCTGTATTTTTTTAAATATTATATTTAATTATTGCATAATATCTTATATACAGGTCGTATTTTTATTGCTTTCATTGATTTACTGATCTCACTGCTTTATTCTCGCCCAGAGAATACATAGCCTTTGCCATACTCTAAAAGCTTCAAACCCGAATTCCATGTGATCCAGAGAGACCAACTTGTTATACGAATACCATCCAAAGACAACATAAATTGGGGTCTTAGAAACATATAGATGAATTTATTTTTATAATAATAACAACGCTTGTCTTTAGCTAATATAAATAAAGTAAGATATCCAATTACTGTTTTCAATCTCCTCCAGTAAAGCCTATAACTGGAGTTTAAATAACTAGATTACGTGGGTAAATTGTACATTGCAATTCCAAATTGTATATTGCCAAGAATTATTTCAAGCAGGTATTTTGTGCATAATGCACATTAAAATTATTATATCATTCATGTTCTGTATTAAAATATAATTTTTTTAATCCTAAATGTTTCCCTGTTCTTCTAATATATTAATTATGCATAATTCAATAATACTCCATACTTATTTAGGACATTTGTTGATAATTGTTTTTTTTACAAACGCTATTCAAATACCTATCCCATTCTTTAATAAAGTACATTCCTCTCCACACAAACAAATTGTATAATCAGACACATGTTATTTAATTGAATGTGTTTGCTGTGTGTAAAGTAATTATGAGACCATAGTCTGCTAGAGTTCTTCTCATTGGCAATTAGGATTTAAGTAATTGAAGTTTGCAAGGTTATACAATAATGAGTGGGAGATTGGTTAGCCAAATATGGTATACCTACCTGTGTACCAGGCCTCTGGAATGGACAAAGGCGAGGCGTGACAGTGCCTGATCCCCCACCACCAGACATGTCCGGAGGGAAAACCGTCGCCCGCAGAAGGTGAACAAATCCTCTAAAGATGGGCCGAGAAGCTCCAAAACCAGCACGTTATGAGATTTCTCGCAGCCACACCACCTTCAAACCAATACTACATTCATATACTATCTTAAGAGTAAATTGTCTTTTCCTGGGGTAAAGTGGAGCGGGAATATGATGAGCGGAGAGCTGTAATAGACTAAAAAATTCAGACTAGGAAGATAAATAATAACTTAAACATTTTTGGGCGACTTAGGCATTGATTCGTCAATACGAATGGTGGTCAAAGCGACTGTTTCCGGGAAAGGATCAATTTGATCAAGTCCTAAGATATTTCATAATATTTCTAGGTAAAATAATGATAAAAATGCTATTATTATGAATAATAACAATCAGAAAAGTTCCTCCTCATCCGAAAACCAATGGGAACGTAGAAAATGTGATATAATTGTTTTCTTTCTCCTAGCATTTCAAGATCTTCATAATAACCTCCTCATAATCGCGGATAAAATTTTATTATTATTATTATATTACTTGCTGATTATTATATCATTTTCATTCCGTTTATTTATTTTTTATTTGTAATTTTAGTTTTAAAGTGGCCTCTAGTTATATAAGATATATACCTTAAAGACTACTATAATTTACCATAATATTTTTTGTAAATTTTGTTCAATAGCTTCTTTTTTTTTTTCCACATTTCTTTTTAATTTACAAAGGCTTATATCTTATTTTTTTCTTTTTTCTTTTTCGATTGCTTGTTAATGTTAAGGTACTATAGCCTTAACATAAAGTTTCTTTTCTTCTACTTCTTCTTCTACACCGCTAATCAATTATTTACTGAGATTCCGAAAACCAACTGTCTGTTTCTGTCGTTGTTTCCTGACGTGCACCTATTCATCTATAGTATACATTGTATCAGATTCAGGAGAAGTGAGTACATGATGGGTTAATGAGAAAAAAGTTAACTCATTGTCAAAAAGAAAACTTCCATTAAATAGTAATGACTCCACATGCCTTTTAAATCCTATTTATGACATATCTGATATTGGATTATCTTAAATACAATTAAGGCAAATACATAATTTATTATTGGTAGAGATTTTTTCGGTATTCGGTCAAGATTAATTTTTAAAAAATTATAACTTAAAGAAATTGTATTTTTTTTTTTTTTTTTTTTTAATCAACCTTGGCCGAACCCCAACATATTCTCTACACATTATCTCCATGGTCAAAAATTTTCTATTTAAACTATAATTTATTATAATTTTTATCATTCACTGCGATGAATTATTATTGTATTATATTTGGATACATGTTTTGAAGAACTTTTAACAATAATAGTACAATAGTAACAGAGCTATGAGTTAAATTATTATTCCTTTATACCTCACAACTGGTATTCCTTGTCCCCCGCTCAATGTCTTGTATATTCTGCTTTCGTACAGAAGTTGAGCATGCTGAACAGAAACTGGTTCAAGCTTCACGGCAACATCCTAATGCGAATCCAAATGAGAAAAAGAAATTTGTAAATAATAAATAATAAAAATAAAAGTTTTTACTATTTCTCTTGGTGCAACAAATGATTGCATTAATGGAGATATTTTAGTAACTGTGGTATTGTATTACAGTATAAAGGTTTCTCCCTTGATAAAGTCAAAAACAAACCTACAAATCCCCATGTAATTATTTCGGGCAGACTGATATAAAATGGAAATAAAATAAACACTATGTAACATAATGAATATTAATAGTACAGAAAAATATATTACAAAAATTTCTCTGTACTATTGATGATAATTATATTTTACAATAACTCAAGATATCTTGCTTCTTCTTTGTTAATTATGACTTGGATTGAATTAATCCTACTATACATATATAAGAATTCGTAGAAATATATAAATTCAATATTATTTTTAATAAGCGTACACTTTCTTATATAATACCTTAATTTACAGTATATGAACCATGACCATTCGAGAAATGTTTATGAGATATAATTTATTTCAAGGCATTTCAGAAATGAAATGTTATCCTCATCAATTAAATTTATGTGATTAATAATGATTAATGATTAATATATTAAGATTAAGTGATTCTGTTTCACTATTTTCATGTTTTTTTTATTCATTTTATTTGAGAGAGAGTACTAATTTTTCGCCCGTATACAATTCTATTTGTATCGTATACAAATAAAATCATTTTTACCCTAGTGTAGCTCACTTCAAACTTTCAGAACCACCAGCAACTACATTAGCCATTAGTAATTTTTTTTAAAAGTTGTGGCTACATATATTAGTTAGGATATTTATAGCTAATACATTTGTGCAAGACTGAGCAAAGACATTTTGTTGCCTTAACTCACCTCCACCACTCCCTCACCCTCCCCTCAAAAAAAAAAAGAAAAAAAAAAAGGCTGATTTCAACCAATAGGCTTATCAAAAGACGTCGTCATTGGCTGTCTTCAGAGCCCAACAGTCGGCAAAAACAGTCGTGTCTTGTTTTCAACAGAAGGATAAGTAAATAATCTAAAAGGTTATTAGTACCAATTGTAGTACCAATGAATATAGAACTATCATACCTTCTATTATCCGCCTTCATTGGTTTCTGCAAACCATCTTCTGTTGGCGAGCGCTTTCGGACATTGTCCATGCAAGCAGTTGAATACAGACAGTGACAGTGAACACTTGTATTCGGCCAAGAAGATGGACAATGAAGACGTATAATAGATAGTATAATAGAAGGATAAGTATTCTGAAAATAAAAATTAGTTTGCTAAATTTCTTAAGATTTATCTGTTGTATAATTTGGTTAAAATTAAATATTTTCTAAAGTTTCTTGATTGATTTTATTTACATAAATATTTCAAATTTTGTGCAATTTTTACATACCCAATAATTACTCAATTTTTGTTCCCTTATTATTCTAAAATGGTCATTGACTGATTTTTACACGTTGTAAAAATATTTAAAGAAATATAACTTTTAATCTGGAAGATTGATCAAACAATTATTTTTATTACAATTTGTAATATATAGATAATAATTTATAATAAAATACCTTTTACAAAAAAAAAAAGAAAAGATTTCTCGACAGATCATAAAATAGATGAGTATATAATAATTATTAGATGATAATTAGCAAAAGAAAAAAAGTACCTTAAAAACTTACTTGTTTTTCAAAAGATTTTCGACTAGCCTGGAAATAAATAAAGTTGTTTATTAATAATTGAAGTAATTAATATATCTAATTGAAATTTATGATGAAAGTAATGTTGGAATATAGCAAATTTTATATGTCAACTCAAAGTGGCCGTGAAGCTAGAGAAAAACAAAGCTCAGGAAACACTTGCTGGAGGATTGATAACACCCTAGGTTTTAACGGTGTGGGAAAAAATATGAAAAGCCCTTAATGCATTGAAAGTACCTTCGAGTGGAAGTGTCCCTCTAATCGGCGAGGAAGAATAGGTTAACCACTGTCAAGTGTTATAAAGGCATATTTTTTGTTTCATAATGCCTACCAATATTGGTTACCATCAAGGAATTGAAGGCTATCAGATGAAGGCGAAAAGTAGAAAAGCAGCTGGTTTGGATATAGAGCCAGTCAATTATCAAGTTACTGCTCGAATTCATCATTAGTAAAGTACTAGTGAGGTTAGAGTTACCAATTGACCTAAATATGAAGCACCAGTCTTCAATCCAAGAAAAAAAAAAAAAAAAAAAATGAGCGTGCCTGTTAGGTTTGAAAGCCAGGAGTAAAATTTTGAAGAGAGAGTGGTCACTGGATGTATCCAGCTCTTTGGAAGGATATCTTGTCTTTGAGAGATAATCCACAGTGAGATAAGCTTTCATTAAGTAAGTAAGTATATCGCCTGTGCAAGTTAAACTGCTATCTAAAGCAAATTAAGAATGAGTTGAGTGTAAGAAAATAAAGTATTGAATTATATACTAGCTAAAGTATACACCACTACTCAGTGAACCGCTTGTTAACAATTACAGGCTCACAGCTTATAAAGTTAAAGCTAATCACTCATAGCCCACTATGTAAATCTCCCTAAGATGTCAAAGAGTGCAACTACGTTAACGTTAATTACTAAAATAAAATAAAAACAACAACGTTTAAAGCCTAACTGCTATTATTTTTCATCAATCCGTGGCTATAGGACCTCCATGCTGAACATGAATATTTATTTAATAGGAAATAATGTGGTGACGACAGCAAGACCCGAACTAACAATAATAGCAACGTATGTATACTTTTAATGTGAATAATTAAATTCTGGCATGGATTTTTACAAATTAATACTACAGCAGAGAAGTCTGGGAATATCACTGTTTACTAGAATTAAGCATTGTGAATCATTTGAACTATCCACTCCTAGAAAATAAAAATTTATGGAAAAAATTAAAGTGGATAAGCTAGCCTTTTCTGTATTTTGTTTCTTTAAGCTTTAGTAGTCAACAAACAACCGATCCCTCTAAGATACCATTTTTATTTGTTTTTTTAATGTGTTAGGATAAGAATTTCTCACAAGACAAAATTATTATCACTAATTAGAAACACATAGCAGCTACATAAACTGGGCAGATTTAGAATGTTTCCTATTTTCAATAAAGAGTGACAAAAATACAATTAAATAACTAATTTGCTGGAAAATACTTTCTCCACTTATATGTTTCAACCATTTGCAAAATTGTATTCAAATGTCAAATTTCGTTCCCTTATTTAATTAATGCCGATCCTATAGTGCCCACGTATGTATGTGCAAACATACGTGAAAAATCTTAAATGCAGGATGAAATTTTGCTAAAAAGCTCATCCTACGCCTTTTTTTTTTTTTTTTTTTTTTTTTTTTTTAATCATATCTATACGTTTATTTTTCATTCTTCAAATATGAGGTACGAGATAAATCTAAACAGAAACGTGACAAGCTTCATTTGAAAGTGAAAGTTTGTGATGTTCCTCTAGCCAAGTTTGGCCTTATCTGATGAGTGACGTCACCAGTAAAGGAAAATGTGACTAGATTATTATTATAACTTATCAAAATTTAAACTTCATTGTTTACTTCAAAAGATTTTTTTTACCCTGGTTTATATCACTGATAACGAATAAATGAAACAATTCACTTAAGGTATATGTCATTTTATGATGCGTTTCAGTATTATAAATAATTTTTAGTCATCTTTTATTTCTTATACCATCATTCTGCTTAAATAATATTAAGAAGGAGGCAAAGTATAGCTAATCAAACAACGCTAACATTTTTCTATTCAAAATTTTGATTTATACTAAAACGAACTACCGAATCTTTGTGTAATTTCCCCACCAACTTATCTTACCTCTGCTTTTGGGATGGACTCAGCGAGATAGACAGTTCCGAAGGACCCGCTGCCGAGTTTCTTCTTCAGTTTGTACCTGTACTTCGAGGTGGTCTCGAGTGTGTTGAACGGCGGCTCGGTGGGACTGTTTCGGGACGACATCCCTCAGACTGAGGAGACTCTCTCAGATGGGCTTCATCTGAACAAAAAATCCAAAGCTTCTCGTAGCCATCTCAATAACTGAGAGAATCAAGCGCTATAAGTAAATCTTGACACATGTTTACCAAATTGAAAGTTTTGTAACAATTGAATTATAAGTGAAACTTCTCTAATCTTGAAAATTCTCAATTGTATTCTATCATATTGAAAATCATACAAGTTGTTTTGACACTATCATTAATACAAAAGTATTATTAAAACTGTTATTGATCAATTTTACTTTTTTAGGCCGTTAGCTAATTTTTATGTTTATGACGAGCTATTATGCACTTTTTTTTTTTTTTTTGTCACGGCTGGTCAATTATATCGTGTGTATATGGTTAGCGATGACCATTTACCTAAAACTTCATGATGAGGTTAGCTCACTGATTCAAATGATAGGCCTTTATCTATCTGAACACAGATAAAATATGTTTTCTGTAATGATTCTTACAAAATATAGCTATAATAACGACAAAGCCAATTCAGCAATGAGAGAACTAAACCCATTCTTCGTGCAAGTTGGTTCATTAAATATGGACAAAAATAAGAGTAAAATAATATTCTCTTACTAACCTTTTTTTTTTTAAAAAAAAAAAAAAAAAGGAGATAAAGTTCCCCACTTAGGAGCAGCAGATTTACCATTTCAGCCACTGTTCTGGAAGGAAAAGAGAGGGATTCTCTTTACATTTAAAGTTACATTCTTAAATATTTTTTTAATATTATCATAAACTTTAAAGATAATTAATTTCCTATTATGCTTTATGATTATTATTATGCTTTATGATTATTTTTTTCTGAAGCTAATAATAAAGACTAAGATAATAATAATTTAAGCAGGCTTTACCTTTTACACTCATCTAATTTAACTAAAAATGAATTCATTCATCAGTTTGAAATATAATTTGATTGCTATATTTCAATATGTCTACACGTTAATTGAGAAATATTTTCATTTAATATTCGGTTTTACCTATGTATCAGCATGTTTTGATTCCATATAGAGTAATTTATTCATGCTGTAAAAACATTTCCAATGTTTTTTCTTGGAGAATAGAAAATAAATAAAACTGTTCAAAGTGAAGAAAATTTTCTATTTAATCATCTGGAAGTAAGGTTGGCTTGAACATGTTTCAAGCTCTGTGGTAGGTCTACAGAAGCTATAATCCTCTTAAAATTTCAGGTATTTTATGGATCCATTGTCGGATCGAAATAGATTCGTATTATAAGATAATAAACAATAAAATAGGATTGGTCCTCTTGATAATGAATTATATCTCACAAAATGAAACTTAAATAATAAGTGGGGTTATAACCTGTGCAGGACATTAGGGTATTATATCAATTAATGAAGAAAAACGATAATAAGGAGTTCTAGTCTTGAAAACACTGGTCTGAATTTAAATCTTGATGGTGCATGAATTTCAATTAAAAACTTACGCAAATATTTAACACCGCTTGCCTTAACTATTTATGATAAAAAATATAGAAAATAATTGACATGACAAATAAATATATCAGGAAAATGAGACAGACGTGCTCACACTCTATTTTGTATGAGAAAGATAATGAGTAGTCTCCACTCATATAATGATAAATCAAACTTATGGTGGAAGCTCACCTGCCCTCTGCAACAAATGGGAGGAAGTGGGGAAAAATCATTGAGATAAACAGATCAGGATGAAAGGCATGAATGCGGGGACCTGGAAAAAATCACTCACCTGAAAATTGGGTGTGTAGTTGAGCCATTTAGATGAATGAAATACAGCATTCCAGAGGCACCAATAGAGAAGATACTGTAATGAAATCCTAATATATATGGTGGCCAGGCCAGAGGAATGAAAAAAATACCCTTGTGAAGGAGCAAAGATAGATCTAACCACAAGGAAATGTGGTTCAGATTCCCTAGCACCTGAATAAATGAGAAAAATTGGAGTAAGTTTAAATTTTCCTCCATTTCGGTAAGGAGGGGGGAGATGTTTTACAGGCAGTAGTCACCCGATTGCAGAATAAAAAGACGATAAGGAACTAAACTTCTGAAGAAATAATTATATATAATATTACTGAGTAAAATACCTGAAGAAAGGCAGAGAAAAGTGTGGAGATAGAAGGTCAAGATATATAAGTTAGATAATCATAAGAGAAAGTTGTTGGAAAATTTTTGTCCTGAATATGCCAAGGTGGATATAATTAATAGGGATAGCCAATGGCCAAAAGGAACAACCAGCACTGATTAAGTTGTGCCAGTTTTGGAAGATAAAAAATGAAGACATAGAGGTCACCTTGAGAATGACAGATTGATCTAAGTGTTTATTGGCCATGATATAGGCAAGAGGAAATAGGGACTGATCATAGGGTATTTATAGCTCAGAAACAGATCCTTGAGAGGCAATATTTGCAGGATTTTCCTGTTTTGGTACTTAATGCCTCATAATGGGCAGGGAGTAAAGATTGAGCGTTCTAATTACCAACCAAAGTTTTGAGATGGATTTTGTAAAATTTATTACCAATACAAAATAATAGTGAAATTAGATGAAAGACAGGCACAGTGTACCTCAATGTGATGTTTCAAAAATTCAAGATAGCGGTGGGTTAATTTTGCGAGTCCCAAGTAATTCTAATGTGTATTACTCTTATTTGATCTAAATAATAGCAGTCTAATAATATAAGTATTTCTTTGAAGCACTGCCCCCAATTTACTGTACTATCTTGCTAAACCCTAAAAGGGGGTAAGGGAATGAATTTTTGCATGGATGGAAAATTAGAAAGATACAAGTAAATACACAAGGTAAATTTACTTGTGCAGGCATTATAACAGGAGAAATCCAACCACACATACATAGCATTTAACTATAAGAGAAAAAGTGAACATTTAAATACAGCCTGAAAAAAATTTCCACTTTGTCTAGTCTTTAAAATTAAATAAGTAAATGATGCATCTGATCTTTTCAGACTTTTGTCCATTTTAGGTTAAAATTTTCCTGTTCTTCAGTTTCTTGAAATTTTTTGTCTCATTTTTCAGATCATCCATAGTTATTTCCAGTTCTTCCATATTCTCTTGAATTTCCTTGATCCATCCTACCTGTTGTTCCAGCCTCCAGAATAATTCTATGATTCTTCTTGCCAATTTAGTATCTGGTGACCTCATGATGTGGTTAAGGAAAAAAATTATTTTCCTGCGAATAGTATCTGTAATGGGCTCTAGTTCACTGTACACCACTTTATTTGGCACCATTCTCCACTGTCCTTTTTTATATTTTTTTTAATATAATAAAATTACTTAACAATAAATAATAAATATAGTTCAGAAGGAAATAAATAAGGAATGAAATAAACAACACTTTTTTTTCTGTGCTTTTTAAGAGTCACATTTATTACTCCACTATATACTCACAATTATGTCTATTTACCAACATGACATAATATACATATATAATATAACCTGAGAGAATAAGGTTTGATATACAATGCAATTAGAGATGTATTTATTGCAGAGGAACTCCTCTTATAGGGTGTGTGAAATACACAATTGCTTGTGCTCGGGAAGTAATTTGGAGTTCCTTGCATAAATCCTTTTCTAAATTCATGTATCTGTTCAAAAATTTTAAAATCTCTCTTATATTAACAGCAACGGAATGGTTAACTTTTCAGGAGAAAAGATTGTACAGAGCGTTTTTATATTATTCATTTTTTTTTTTGTTTTTAAATGTAATTTTTCTTATTAACCGATTAATTTTATATATATGTTATATATACTTTCATACTTTAAATACAATAGTGATACTAAAGCGATAAAAATAGAGTTATAGAGGAATTAAAATGCGCTAAGCGTGTTTGCCGGCCACGGCTAAGCTCCGGAAACATGCTGACTGTGGCAAGCTGAGCCCCATACACTGCTAGCGCGTTTTGGATCCATGTTCCGCCTCCATTTCCGGCTTGGGGGGGGGACATGGTGACTTATGGGATTGGGGAAGGTTTTGCTTTACGGTCACTACCGACACGATCACAATGGTACAACTTGCGGGTTATTAAGACTACAATTGTATTTTCTGTCACTTCTTTCACAACCAGGCCCTGGGCCAACCTTTGCAGGCACAGTATTTCTTTAGTTTATCTTTTCCTGACATACATTTTTCCTTCCTTCACTAGGGGCTGACAGGCCCTCTGAGCTGGTGACATTAGCATTCCAATAAGCCCTTCACCAGCTCACTTTTAAGTCACAAACTTTTTGGTAACATCTGTACTTCTAATCCATTTCCTGCATGAGGTAAGACCTCAGAAGCTCTGGTCCCTGAACCATTTCCTAAATGCTCACAACTACCTCTAAAATCCCCTTTTTAACAAATATTAGGTATTAAAGGTATTTCTGTGCATTTAGGAAACCATTCATCCATGACTTCTCAATAGGCGAGAATTTTTAATTTATTCTTTTAGCAAAATATTGTAACACATCAACCTAATTATTTTGCTTAGCTGTTCTTTTTTTCCATAATTGTAACATTCTTAAATCACAAGTAAATATTCAACAAACGAAATTTTAAAAACAAAGTCTAAAATTATAGTGTCTTCGAAATGAGAACAATGATGCCTAATCAAAATCTATAAAAAATATATATTTATATATTTATGTATTTATATGCATTTAAAATTTATCATCTAAAATATATATACTAAATATACACAAAACAATATATAAAAAATCACAAAGTCCAACATTCAATAAACAAGATCATACATAATAAAATGTTGAACACCAAATGAGATAAAGATAAATTTTTGACACATTCTTTATTTTATTATTATTTCATTGAATCCTTTTTGGGCATCTGGTTTGAGGAATAAATGACAAAGTATTCCTCTTTTTTCGAGTTTCATCATTTTGTTGTTTTTGTTTTTTTTTGGTTTTTTTTTTTAACACTCTTTTCTCTAAGACAATACAAATATTTACAAATAATCAACTAAGTTGATTGAAAACTTGATAGAAATAAAATTTAATTGATGCCTATTTTTTTAACTTGAAAGATTANTTTTTTTTTTTTTTTTTTTTTTTTTTTTTTTTTTTTTTTTTTTTTTTTTTTTTTTTTTTTTTTTTTTTTTTTGTAATTTAAGTAGTCAACTACTCAATAATTATTTGACAAATGTAAAAAAAGTTAGAGTAATACATGTTTTAACACAGTTAATGTCCTACTACAATTTTAGTAGACTATAGTTTATTGAATCTTAATTAAAAATTACCATAGATTCAATATATAGAATTAAAGTTGTGCTTTTTGGTAAAAAATTACCATACTTTATCGTAATAAACACATTACAGTTTACAATATTTTCTAGGTTATTATTATAAGTATTATTATTTATCATAATTATATTACTTATTAAATGAAAAGAAAAGGTGAGGTATACAAAAAAATAAATAATAAGAAGTTTAACAGTATCATTAAGATAAAAAAAAAAAGTTTGTATTTATTTATGGAGGTTTGAGATTATATACATATATATGATTATGAAGAAATATATATGTATATGTAAAACCAAATATTTTTAAAACTAAGTATGTGCGAATAGAAAAGATAAACTTGGTGCCTGGGCTAGAACTCGTTGTGGTTGAGATTCTCCAACATCTCAGTAACAACAGGGATGCTGAGTGCAGCTGCTCCAGGTCCAGCCTGCTGCATAAAAGGCTCGGTATTTCTTCGTTTCATTTTTCCCTTCATCTTTTTCAGCATAGTAGCCTAATGAGAAACCACACACTCAATATAGATTTGTCAATCATTATTTATCATTCTTAATCACAAATTATTTTCACAACTTTACTGATTGTATTTTGTAGCAATAATATAGTTATTTTTAATGACATTAATTAAAGAAATTACTATTAATTTTATTACAATTATTATACCAGAGAATATATTCTGCTATGGTATGATTCAAACAAAGATACCTGCTGCATATCAACAACACCAATTTGGGAAGTATCTTTTCTTATTTACAAGATTCTTTTCTTTGTAAAAAAGTATTCTGCAAAACCTCTCTGTATAATGCATAATAAATCAATAGTTAATAATAATACATAACCCATTGCACACAGACAAACAAGACATAGATGTTTAGTAGGTAAACTTTAAAACTTTTTTAAATCTAAGGGGAAGGAGAGAAAGGGATTCCAAAAGTAACATTTAAAACCAAGTAAACTTAAGATAACCGAACAAGTAAAACTTTTTGGTACAAAACAAAATATATCCCGATTTTACAAATGACTTAAAAATATGGGTTCTTGTGAGTTTATAGTTGATGTTTTATCACGGGAACAATGAAATAAGAAACCAACTGTGATCTACTGAATTTACTGAATTCTCAAATCTGTTAGAGCCTCTCTGTCAAATCTCTGTCTGTTGGCCAAAACTTTGAGCGTTCTACCTAGGTGGTTACTGGTCAAAAGACAAAGTGTTCTCCTGCGGTTAAAACCACCTTCATAAGTTGTGTAAACTCCAGGATACCGTATGCTTACCCAAGGTTTGCCCAACTCGAAACATTAATGCTAATTGAGGAAACATTAATGCGACGATAAAATTGCGGAAGGAGTTATAAATGTAAATACATTAAATTTTCAAAATATTTCTCATATTATTAAATTTAATCATTAAATATAAAACTGTTGCTTGTTAAAACAAATTAATTTATTTTAATTGAAAAACATCATAAAAGCTGCAATTTTAGGGGAAAAAAGACTCACTAGAAACAAACTGATTAAGGAAAAGCTAATTTTCAAAATACTACATAATTAGTGGCTAATTTAAACTATCTCATTTAATTCCCAAGATTGGGTGATAGATTTTTAGGGCCACATCTCACTTTAGAGTTAATAGAACAATAGTTGAAAAAGCAGGAATGAAGCAGAAGTACTAGAAATGTCATCAAGGGGATCGGACCAAAAGAGGCTTTGATAATAGGAAATTTAATTTATCTTATAATTTATTCTAAATGACATTAAGAAGAAACTAGAACAAAAAGATAATAAACATGAATTGTACCTAACCCAGACTATAAATTTGTTCCTTTTGTTACATGCGGATGACAGATTAGCTATTTATAAGAATTATCACGATGATGATAGGCTGTTTAAAGTCCTTGAACAAAATTTCAAGTTAAAAGTAATTAATGGATCCTACTTTATCGGACTAGGTAGCCTATCCTATAGACCCTCACCACATTGCCCCCCCCCCTTCACCATTATATCTGTGTCACCTTAACTTCTTGTAATTTTAACAGCACCTTTCCTCTTGCCCTCATGATATGAAGGCAGAATGAATTAATTTGTAAATCTCAATTTTCTAATATACTTTTTATGTACTCATTTATAAATATTCCTGTATCTATTATTTTTTTGCTGTTCAGTTTCATATCCCTTCTCATGACATTTTAATTCTGTTAACAGTCCTGAAGATGGTTACCGATGTAAGCCAAAAAGTTTTTTATCAACTTTTGGATCAAACCCTAATTACATTTTAAATTATATACCCCCGCTGTCAACAACTTCTCCATCTGTATTAATAATAATTTTAATTATTTTTTAAAATTAATTTTATAATAAT
>KZ807028.1:198986-217198 GCA_000696205.2 Oncopeltus fasciatus
AGAATAGCAATTTATAATAATTTTATTGATTGAATATTTATTGTATAATTAATTTGGTTCATCAAAATCAAATCCAAGAAGATTGAAATACCTTTAGTGCAGATTTAAGAACCACCACATCACATGGAGCTTGCACCCATGGTTCACCATCAACCTGTACTGGCATATCAGCGTGAATATGGATTTTAATATGTCCTCCCTAAAAAAAAAAAAATAAATAAATAAACACTTCTAATTATTGTATATTGCATATTTTATATTATTATAAGAAAGCTAATTAGTCAGTAGGATGATGTGTTATAAGCAGGTTTACCAGATTTGGGAAACAGGATTATTTCAAAAAATTTCCTGAGGAATGAAAAATGGGTGGTTGGAATGACACAATTGTAGAGGTAAGTCAGGAAAACATTTTATTTTTGGGGTAGATTTTGAAGTATTAGCTTTGTGATTAGGTAATAGCCGGGCGCTTCGTGCTTTGAAAAATGGTTAATAACATACTTGACCTCAGAAGGTGTTACTGCCTTATTGGTAGAGACAAATACAGATGGAGAACGGTAATGGTGTCAATGAACTGTATCGATTGATTCCTCAACCTCTACATTATTGGATAAATTATCAGGTCCTAGATGAGGAGTAAATGTTGGCTTTAGATGCTGGGAGAACATTTGGGCCTTGACTTAGCCTTCTAGATGCAAGGGCTCAGAAGGTTCATGATATTTCAGAATCCTAGGAGTAGCATACCAGCGGGATTTAAAATTCTGAGAAGCTAGACAGTCAGGCATTAAAATTCTTATTTTGTAAAGCACATAGTTTTTGTTTTACAAGACTGGATAGCTGGTTGAACTCCCTAAAATCTGAGAGATGCCTCGAGCTTGATGCTTAGCAAATATGAGGTTTTAATGGAATAAGAGGGGGCTCAGTTGAATTTATAGAAGAGTGGGTGCGGGTGGGTTTCAAATTTGCCTTCCAAAGACATTGCTGAATCTTGTCAGTAAAGATCTATGGAAGGGTTTAAGAGACAGTGTTAGGAGAACAGGACTGTGGCCAGAGGAAAGATAATTTAATGTTGTAATGGAGTGTTGGAAGGGAGTAAAATTTTTACAAATGAACAAATCTAGGAAGGGTAATTAGTGTACCCAGGCATGTTGACTTTTGGTTTTTTGTTAGCTGTGTTTCATTAAGTAAGAGTATGTCTATACATTTGTCTTATAGTATCAGTTTGAATTTGTTTGTATGCCATTAGAAATACAAAGGAGGACAGAGAAGAATCTAGGAGAGGAAGAATTGATTTACTGGTAGACAAGGAAGTAATTTTAGAGACTACAAGGTTCTTCTTGTTTGGGCTGATGGGTCGCCTGCGTGTAAGAGAGAACTGAGTCCACATTTTGGGATGGGGGTGGTGAAGACCTTCAAGCTGCAGATGCTAAGTCCTGCTTTCTCGTTGGCTGGGTACGCTTTTGAATCTTTAAAGACCTACAACCTTTATAATTGGCGGGATAGTTTTTCTGGCAAAGGGCACAGACAGCAGGTGTACTGCATGACTTCTGGCAGTCTTCTGTGATATGTGTCCCTCCACATTTGACACATCGGACACCATATTCGCAGTAACTTTTTGTGTGACCATACTCCTGGCATTTATGACACTGAACAATGTCTCTTCCAGAGTGGGGCTTCTCCAATCATACTTTAAAACCTTACTTCTACATTGTTTGCGGGGTTGAGATCCACAAATAATATGGGCAGTGAAGCCTTTATAGAGTCGTCCCTACCAGGTCAGTTTGCTGTAATATCTATGGCATTTCTGACCTGAATGACGACGTGGGAGGAACTCATATTTGATATATTGAGGAGGAGTTGAGTGGCAGAGATGGCGAATGGCAACCCATACTAAAAGCTCTTCCTTGAGTTGGTATACGTGATGCTGGGAAAATGAAAACTATGAGAATCTATTCAGAAAGAAAAATATAAAAATGAGCACTTATTGCTATAAATGCACAAATTTCACTAATTTTACTAATAAATAATAATAGGTATGTATTATAATTGACAGAATTTGGCAAAGGCAGCTTCGGTTCTTTCTTGGTTGTACATGATGTTTTAACATGAACGGGATAAAAGAGAAAGGCTATTCTTCTGAAAGTTCTGTTTTGTCAAAGATTTCTTCTTTATATTTAGTTTATACCTGTGTCCAGCTTTTTTGAAATTCTTAACTTTTTTATAACATATATATATATATATATATATATATGCTATAAAGTTTCTGAATTTAAGATAAAAACAATTGCCAGTAATTTTTTCAAAATTCAAAGAAACTAAATTTTAAAAATTTTTATTTCAAAATCTATCTTAATAAAACCAAAAATAATCTGCCTTTTGTTTAAAAAGTCAGCATTTAATAAAGAAACACGAGTTTTGAAATGAAAAAATTTCAGTATTTTTAATTACATTTCATAATTTTGTGATAACATATGATTAGAAAAAAATTTGGTTGTACCTTATAAGGTTGAATTTAATATAATTTTGAAAATATTCTTCAATTAAAAAATATGTTGTCATAAACTATATAGTACATGAATTTATCTGGAATCAAACATTCAATATTCCTTGTCATGAAGAAGGATAACATCTCTTACTTGTTTTTGTTTCAATTGGTATGGTATCTTTTGCTGTTCGTAACAACTGGCAGTAGTAAGCCACATTCATTTTTTATTGATTATATTGAAAAACAATGAGTAAAAATATCCTTGAGGAAGTGCTCCAACACTAAACTGTGCCTTCAATGAGTAAATTTTCAAGGCTTTAATGCCATGATTGGTTAAAAAACCCATTTGGATATGACTGTACTGATGCCAGACCCGAGTGTGTTCCCTAGCTAAGCTGATTCCCCTGCTCATAAACTTCACTTAGACTACACACATTACCTTAGTTAAGATTTTCTGCAAAGCAGAATAGCAAAATTTACTCTTATATAAACATATATAGACAATTACTCTATTGGCCCTAATGTTGTAGTATTTAGCTTTGTTTTCATTTTAGCCATGAACCTTTCAGTAAATGAAATTTATTATTAATGAATTATAATTTTTTCAATAATTTATTAAATTATGTGTGATTTTAATAACAAATAAAAATTATATATTTATTTATNTCATCTAAAGGTTACATATGGATTTACCTTTATATATTTATTTATAAAATTTAAATACAAAGATCATCAGCTAATTAGTAGGATTTTAGTTATAGTATTTTTCTCATAATTACTTTTGAAGTAAATATTATATTTTCCTACACTTTCTTATGATAGTTATTTTATAGAAGTTTATTAGGCATGTCTGTTTTCAATTAATTAAATTAATTTCCATTAAATGATTCCAATCAAAAGAAAGTTCATATATTTATAATCAGGATTAATTTGTGGTTTATTTAAGACCATTAATCTCTGAAATGATACATATTTCAAACATTTTCTTCTTTCATTAGGTTCCTAAGACGTTATTAATTTACAGCTCACTGTTATTACTATGGTAGATGATCTTACTAACTGTGTTAGTATCCATTGGTAGTCTTTTCAGCTCATCATTATAACTGAATCATTATTTACACATTTATTTCTTAAACATACTAGTCCTATAGCTGTATAAAGTTTTTTATTGATGAATTAAAGAGAAGTTTTTTCCATTTGAATTCTTTCATTTATTATATTATATGGTTATTATTTTTTTATTTAAAAAAAATGTAACCGTGAGAACATCTAATGAATAAATGTTAATGTGAGGTGGCAGTTGTCTAAATTAAAAAATAAGGTAAGTAACCTGTGCTATTCTCATAGCCGATCTCATGCCAGATTGAATTTGGCCAAGGTGGACAACGCCTGTCACTCCCACAACTTCAAGCATACCATCCCAGTGATTAGGTTTGGTGAACTGTTCTTCCTTCTCCATTCCCCAGGGGTTTGCACCAGAGCCCCAACTGGCACACAAAAAATAATTACAATAAATAAACAAAGTAAAACACTAATGAGAAACTACTAGTAACTTATTTATATTTATAGACTTTAATTTAATCTGTGATTTGATATTCAGCTAATTAATATGCAATTGTTAATATGTGATTGTGTATAATATGTTAAATTATTCTAAAATCACAATAATGATATTGGCTTATACAAAGTTTTCATATTTGAGAGGATGAAGTTTCATTTTTAAAATTGGGTATCATTAAAAATAATATTTTGGACAGTACAAAACTATTAATTTATTTCATGAAAAATTGTTTTGATAGAAAAATAGTATTCATAAAGGTCAAACTAATGACTGATCTGCATGAAGCCAGAAAGATTAAAGAGGTATTTTCATATTTTCACGTTCTAATACTCTACCCACACTCTTTATAAAAATACTGTTTTCTATTTCGCTAACATCTAGCTGGGAAGAGAACCCCTAAGAACACTCCTTGAAAAAAACATTTTTAGGAAAGGAGAGGCAAATCACTGGGGATGTGTGATCACTTTTACATAAGACCTTCTTGAATTTATCTCACCTTCTGCAGGTCAACACTAATTTCTCTTAGAACATTGAGCAAATATTTTATTAATATTAATTTGTAATTTATTTAATTTCATTTAATTTTAATTTATTTAAACTTAATCTACAAATTTTATATTTGAGAGTTACTAAAATAATACAAATAAGATAAATACAATTCATACACAAATAATAAATGTAGATAAATCAATTAGAAAAGATAAATAAATAAATAAAGGCTTAGGGAGTATATTACAAATTTTTCAAATAAAGACAAAAACAATTTAGCAAAAAAAAAATTTCAGTTAGGGTATGTTTCAGGACCACTACAAATGGAAGTAAGCCTCTTTAAATGTATTTAAAATGGTGGTGTTGATTTAACACTTGCAAACAATCTGAGAGTTGATTAGAAAGTTATCTGTAACATTTCACCCTTTTTTTCCCCCTCAAAGACAATTATTTCAGACACTTATTAAAACTTGAATTTTAAGATATACATTTAAAAGAATAAAAAAAGTTGGCAACTTTAAAAGGTAAAAAGAGCAGAAAATGTCTATTTTTTTTTTTTTTTTTTTTTTTTTTTTTTTTGAAAATGCCTTACTAAGTGTCTTTATATTGCATTAGTAGATGTTCTAACTAACTGTCAGAATCCATTGATATCTTTCCTGCTTATCATTATAGCTGAACCATTATTTACACATTTATTTCTAAAACATACCATTGAGTCATATTGATCATAGCCTAACTATGATTAGTTAACTAGTAAATTTATATAATATTTATTATCACATAGCACAACATAAATGAAACATTTGCAATAACAATTGTATAGCAATATCAACTTAGCCAAATAAATTTTAACCAAGATCAAGGCATTAAAATAAATTTTAACCTCAGATTTAGGCACCATTGTAAGCATTTCCCTGTCATCTAGAGGTGTAAATATATTAATAAAAATTCTACCAAATGATGAATAAAATGATTTGCTATTATAAGAGATTATAAAATTTTGTTGTGTAAATAAATTAATTTAGTCATTTCATGAATCTATGAAATTCTATAAGGGAAATTAACAGAAATGTATTTGAAATTAATTAAATTTAGTATAAAAAAAATTTGAATTTTTAAAAATAAAGAAGTGAGCAAATGAAAAGGATTGAGACCATATAATAGTATCTCATCAGATCTGAGAAACACATTTTTAGTAATTTACTATAAACTCAAAACTCTAATACCAATAAGTGTCACAAATATAATAAATACACCACATTCTAATGTCTTACACTCAATATAAATACAGAACCAGAAGCCTGCAAAAAATAAATATATATTTAATATATACTATAATAGTACATTTAATAACAACAAAATATAGCAATTTATTTAAACTTAGAAAAGAAAAAAGGTTTCCGCATGATTTATAGGTAAAACTAAAAAAAAAAAATTTGGGCTAGCTAATTTTTAAGTTACTATTAAGGAGACACCTTATATATAACTTAAAATCATTTTCAGTCAAAATGTTGTTTTGTTTTTATTAATTTGAAATTTAAGAGGACCATTTTGTATTTTTGAGTTACAATTTTTTTTCAAGTAGTGGTTTTATTATCTTAAGTACAATACATTAATAAAATAAGAAAAAGAATATGTTTAATTTGTTATGAAGAGAGGATTATCAGGAATTTGGTCTTGGTAGTTGAAGAATTAAAAACTAAGTTATAACCAAAAAAGTTTTTATTTTAATTTTATTAAGGCTAAAATAAAAACTTTTTTGGTTACAAATTAGTTTTAATTCTTCAATTACCAAGACTGAATTCCTGATAACCCTCTCTACATAAAACTTGGCAGTCAACAAATATACCTCCAATTTGTTTAATTTTATAATTTTAAAACTATAATTTACAGTAATAATTAAATAAAATAACCTGAGAATGTTGAGAATTATAATCCCTTCGACTGGAGGAAGATCTACTTTTTTACCATCTACTTCCAACTGAATTTCTCTTTGGAGATCTTTACACATTTTCCTTCCAACCATTTTTCTTAAGCCCATTTTCACATAAACACCTTTGTTATGCAGCCTTTAAAATATTAAAAATTTCAATATTTTTCAAATTATTTTTGCTAATATAATAATGCACACATTGCTCCCAACAAATTATATACCTTGAATTGAATTTATTGGGATTTTCTTCCCTTGCATTATGAAAATCCAAGCAGAGATCAGCATCAATTCCAATTCCAAAGTAATTATTCATGACCATGACTGAAGAAACCTCTTCACTTGTAGAGCCTAACAATAAATATAGATATTTTCTATTTCATTATACAAATGCTCTACAAACTACAAATACTTCATCACAAAGCAACTAAAAGGCAAAAATAAACAAAACTTTTTTTTTATATGAAGAGTTTAATTTAATCTCACAATGCTCTGCATAGACTTTAATAAATACTGAATAACTATTGGTTGTTTCTAGCTAGATAAAATAAATTCAAAGAACAATAACTTTTAAAAACTGTCTTTGTTTATCTGTCATTAGTAACTTTAATGGAAAACATTATTTTAAAAGTACACTTATGGTACATTGGTAAATGACAAGAATCTGCAAAAGAAGGTGGCTACTAGTTTTCTGTTTGTTTTAAGTGATCTTAGATGATAATAGTAACAAAACATTTTGAATATGAGGTGGCCTAATCTTTTAATGCCTCTAAGCCTTCTTATTCATGGAATTAATGCATAGCTAAAATTGCAGATAGAGTAGAATACTCAAATACATTTCTAAGCTTTTTAAATAGAGCAAGTTCTCAGAGCAAGGCCAGATGAATATATTCCCATGCAAAAAAATAAAATAAATAAATAAAATAGGCAAATCAATTAAAAAAAAAAAAAAAAAATACCAATGCACCATGTCATTAAAAAGTCCTGTAATTTTTATATTTTTATTTATTTATTTTTATTCTAGAGCCATTGTTCTTAAATGAATTCAAAACTGAACGTGAACCTAAGCAAACAAATGTTAATCCTTAATGAAAAGAGGGATTAATTTTATTCAGTCCTTTTTGACATTTGAACTGACTAGTCATAAATCATTCTGTCGTAAACTGTATTAGGTCAATGTTGTTTCATTACTGTAAACTGTGGTTAAAAGCTACTGAAGATGCCTGAAAAATATGCTCCTTTTTGAAAAAGATGCCCTATCTGAGCGGAAGGCACAATTTTGGTTTGCCAAATTTTGTGCAGGTGACTAGACACTCGAAGATGATACTCGCTTGGGCCGTCCAAAGATTGTGATCTAGAGGAAGTTTGAAGAATAATTCCTGAATTTAAATAACAGTATTCAAATTAATATTTTATAAATTGGGCTGAATTTTCTAAACTAACCATATAAGTAGAGAATTTGTTGGGGTTGATTAAAAAAAAATAATAAAATTTCATTAGAGTGTATTTTTTATTAGCTACCTACATTGTTAGAGATCTTTGGGGCTGTTGAAATACAGTGCAATAAGAAAACATCAGAAAAGCAAAAAACAAAGTAATGTGATGTGAAATGTTTAGGAAAACAATAATAACATGTGTAGAAGTTCACCACATGAAGGCAAGATGTGTAGGAGTACCTCTCTACACATCAAGGCAAGAGGGGATTTTGTCACCTGGAACAAATCAGCATGACTGAGAGGTAAGGATTAGAAATTTGAAAACTGGACCGGTAAAGGGTGGATTATGTGAGGCAGTTATCATAAAGGGAACTGACCTGCAGCAAAGGGACCATGCCAGGAAAAATAAATAAGTAGGAATTATTTCCTAATCCAAGGTAGAAATTATTATTTCCTAATCCTAGGCAAGAATTATTTCCCAATTCTAGGTAGAATAAATCCCTCAAATTCTCACTGCATTCAACTCTTATCACCCCTGCCTAAAATTCACCATAGACATTGAGACTGGCACCAATGGCTCTATCTGACAGGTACACAAAGAATTCTTACTCAGGTCACCTCCTCCATTTTAACTCATCTTACTCCCATCATCAAAAAATAATGTGGCCAAAAATCTCATTTACAGATCACTCACACTTTCTGCGAAACATTCCATAACAAAAATATCAAACTTGTGACATTATACATGCTGAATGATGAGTGGAATCGAAAGGACCGTACCTATCCTCTGGAGCCTTAACCGAGCCCTTCATATCCAACTCATCCTCAACAAGAGGTAGGGGGATGCTTATACATCCCCCAGAGGAGGGACACCTACTACTTTCGCTTCAGCTCAAGCGTGGTGTGCTCCAGTTATCTGGCCAACTTAACCAACAACACATTTAGGAAATTCACCTCTTGAAATACCCCATGTGGCATAAGGGGATAACTAACAAAATTCTATACAGGACTATAATAAAAGGAATGTCCAGAAAGTAAGTGTACTAAATCTTTATAGGTTATAAAAAATTTTATTTGAAAAAAAATTACCTGTTATTTTAGTACATATCTAAGCTATTTTTTGACAGTCAACATTCCTCACAATGCGTGTGGTGTACCGGGGTATAATTTTTTGATACCCTCCTCGAAGTAGTTTTGTGCCAATCTCTTCGTCCACTTCTCCTTCACCTTCTCGTCAGTTGAAAACCTTTTTCCACCCATGTGTAGCTTCAGGGAGGTAAAAAAGTAGTAATCTGACGGTGCTAGGTCAGGGGAATGCGCAGGATGGTCCAGGACATGCCATTTAAACTAGGCGAGGAGGTCTTTTATGGCGTTAGCCATGTGTGGTCGGGCATTATCGTGCAGCAGGCAGACTCCCTTTGTCAGCATATCTCTTGTCTTGTTCTGAATCACCCTCTGTAATTTTCTCAGGCTCTCAGGGTATCTTGCAGCGTTGATGGTCTCCCATTGAGGCAAATATTCAATAAGAATTATGCCTTGGCAGTCCCAAAATACAGATGCCATGATTTTTTTTATTATGAAATTGTTGTTTTGAACTTTTTGGCAGAGTGTGAAGAAGTGTGACACCATTGTTAAGACTGCCTTTTGGTTTCCGATGTTTAGTGGGCAACCCAAGTTTAGTTCCAGTAAATTCATCACCATGAAGTGTGTAGCATCTCAAAAACTCTTGCCTGGCCTCCACCCAATTCAATTTGTATCGGTCTGTCAGCTGTTTTGGGACCCACTTCGCCAAGAGTTTCCGATATCTGAGGGTTTCTGTGATGGTTTCCTGCACCAGAGAACTGGTGATTTGTAGAAGCATTCCAGAAAGTTCATCCACAGACAAACTGCGATCATCACGGATTTTTTATTTTTTCCAAAATTCTGTCAGTCACAATTGAAGGTCTTCTGCTCCTCTGATCATCAAGCACAGTTGTACGACCGTTTTTAAACTCACATCAACACTAACACACTTGTACGATTTATAGCTTTATCACCATATACAGTTTGTACCTCATTACAAACCTTAACTGGAGTTAATCCCTTCCAAAGAAGATAAAGGATAACCCCGCGGTTTCACAGTTAGGCAGGAGATGCTGCATCTACAGTTCTCAACATACTGACCTCGAATCGGTCTTGTTGTGGAGGGATAAATCATGCTATGTGGCAGTGAGTGCAGCCAAAATGTGGAAAAACTATTCCCTACCGCCATAACAGTTTCAGTACACTTACTTTCTGGACATGCTTCGTAGTTTTGAAACAATATTTATTATTTTCCTGCAGAAAGCTAGCTATAAATAAAAAAAAAAAAAATAACCCCCCCCCCCCCGACACTAACCTAACTAGGATAACATTGGAGGTATTAAAGAAACTAAGAGGAATTAGTGGAATTTGGTGTATGGTGCACAGGATTTTTTTTTTCTTTCTTTTTAATTAAAGGAATTGCCTGTGAGAAAATATTCAATATTTGGAAATGCCAAGTAAATATTGACCGAATTAACATTGGAAATATTTTCTTAGTTTACAATCTCCTATGGAATTCTAGGAAATTATAGAAAAGCTATATCTGAATATCAGCTTTCTAGAGGAGAATAATGGCTCGGTGTTTCACTCATTAATAACTTTTGTAATTGTATTTTTTCAATTATAGAGTATTAAATAATATCAAGAATATTTATATGGTATAGCATGACAAAGGCAGCAACCCTTTTAACCTAAATGGTATTTATTACTAACTAAGGAGACTCACATATTGGCTATCCTAAGATAATTCTTTCCTTAGTAATGCTAAAATGATTTTCTCTTTAGAGAGACATCAATATATGTCCAAATTATATAAAATAAAATTTAGGCAAAATAATGAAACTTGTCATAAATATATGAATGAAATATTAATGATCCATCAATAAATAAATAATATCGTGAGATTAAGTTATCTTCTAGATTTAATTAATATGAACATGTGTGTTTTTATAGAGACAATTCCACTGAATATTTTCAAACAAGTACATTGGTAACAATAATAAATATTTTTTCTTTCTTTTATAAAAAATAGTTACACGCTATTGTATTTTATTTTCAAATGAAATGTCTGACAGGTATGTCACAAGTGAATTTAATTAAAATTTATTGTGTCACTAACTCTTTTTATTAAAATTTACCTTTTTTCATAAATGGTATTTTGAAATTCACCTAAGCAAATCAAAAGATTTCTTATAGGGAAATAAAGCTATTCACCTATTGATGCAACTTTTGAAAATTTCAATGGATATTCACAGATCCTACATTAGAGAAGCAAAAAATATGGCCTGATATATACATTTACATATAAAGTATATGTAGAAAATGAAACACTCGAGGCAGCGATATGTAGTAGTAAAGAAAAGGTGGGATATAGTGTGCCATGAACACACAAAAAGAAAAAACCACAGAGAGTAAAACCTCTCGTTGAGGTGAAGACTCAGTCGCTTTTCACTCCTCACTGACGAAGGTCGAGAGATCTTCGAAAATTTTACTCTTTGTGATTTTTTCCTTTTTGTGTGTTCACTGCACTCTATATCCCACCTGTTCTTGATTACTAGATATATTTGTCTCTTTATGCTCTAGTATTCAAAATTTTAAAAAATAAAATCAAATTCAGCCTTTTTTTGCAAACCTTTATAACTTTGTACAGTAATAATAATTATTATTATTGTTATAAGAAAAATGTATAAAACATAATAGCTGTAAAATATAATTTTATAACATTTATATTCTACAATATTAAAAAAAGTAAAAGAAAAGAAAGATATTTAAGAATATAATTTTGAGTTTTAAAATATAGAAACCAAATTCGCTAAATAGGCTTTTCATTGCAAACCCTTGAATGAATTAATTTTTTGTTTGAAATGAAATGAAGGCTTAGAAATGGACTAAAATTTATTATCATATTTGTTATTTAAGATACAAAAAAGTTTATGGAGTATAATAGTAGTAAAATGTAATTTTTTAAGGTTTTTGTTTTACAATATTTTTATGAGAAATGCTTATTAAGGAAGAAATTATGGGGCGCCGGGATAGCTCAGGGGATCCGTACGGGTCTCGCAATCCTGACGCCGCGGGTTCAAATCCCGCCCAGGTCAATCTTTTATTTATAATATAGAAGCTTGTCCTGAGCCATGGGTGTTTAAAAAAGGGTGGCAACCTGTAGATAGCCCCTCCCTCCAATGACCCTTAGTGGTTGCAAGGGAGGCTAACCCAGCAAAAAAAAAAAAAAAAAAAAAAAAAAAGGAAGAAATTAATGAATCACTAAGTTGGTGATAGTTCCCCCCTCTACCTTCCTGGTTAGTCTAGAGCAAACTTTATTGGTCATATCTTTTGTACTCCTTGTTCTCTCTGGCTTGTAAATTAAATACATACTTATTTATATCTTCTGATATATGTTCTGAAGCTTGAGGAACCACTTCTGAGAATTGTATAGGCCACATACTTTACTAAAAAGGAACCTCTCTCCTAGACTATATAAGCCAATTGCAGCCGTAGTCAAGCTAGATCATTATCAGCTGTTATTTATAATTGTAGTGACAAGTAATCTGTTAATTAATTTTTGTTAGTTTTATTTTATTAAGGCAGAGGTGCATTTATTAGTTTATTATTTTGCTCAATAAGTTAGGTAGTTTGTATTCCTCCTGTGTTATTATTAATAAATCAACCAGTGTCAGAAATGGGATTAACTTTTCATATTGTGACTTTTGAGGACATTGCTTCATATTTAATAAAACATCTCCAGAAAATATCAAATTAAATACTTAGTATTTGTATATGTAAAAGGACAATTATAATAATGCAATATGATACTTAAGAATCAAAATCTATTTCCTAATGCCTTTACATAGCTTTAGCAGATAGAAAAAAATCCAGGATTTTTTTTTTTAACATACAATTCATACATTCTTCTTCCAGACTTGACTGCATTAAAAAATTATTTTTTTGTCAAGCTTTTGCACATCTTATGATAGCCAAGTGTTTGAGTGTTTTCTTCCTCCAATTATCAATTGTTTTAGGAAATGTTATACATTGTTTTGGAAAATAAGTTGTTAGAAAATTCTGCTACCCCAGAAAATAAGCTGTTAGAAAATCCAAATGCCTTAAAAAATAAGTTTTTAATTTTTTTTTTAGAAAATAAGTTATTTGAAATTACTACTACATAAAAAAAAATGTGATTGGAAAATTAAAGTGTCCTAGAAAATTGTATCTTAGACTTATTAAAGAACAAAATATTTGAAAATTTTAATATACTTTAGACTAATTTACAGACTGAAAAGTATGTATTGTTAGATAATTCCAATACTTTAGAAACTAAGTAACTTGCTGGAGAAAATTAGTTAGCTACTGTTTAAAAAATATGGTTTTTGAGAATTTAGAAACTGAGTTGACTATTTTAAAAGGAAATGAAGTCTAATATGACTAATAGTCATCTGAGATCTAAGTAACAAATGTAAAACCCCAGTTATCATACAAGAGAAACGCCCGTAGATCTGGATCATTCAATAAAATTGTGATGCACTCACTAGGAGGCTCAGTGAAGAGCAATGCTCTTGATAGAAAGAGAAGGAAGTAATGATGAAAATGAAAATAGTCATTATCAGCGATTGGCAGAGTGCAGGGCTGGCAAAGGAATTAGGATTCCGATTTAAAAAACAGAGGAAAGTATGATATAGAAAGACCATCTGGGCAAGATTTTCCCCTATCATGGGTCATGAGTTCTTAAAGTAATTAATATAAATGATGAAAAGAGACCAGGGGGTATTGTTCAATATTCACTCACTATTGGCATATATCCTCAGCCAGATGGCTGGATACACAATTATGGTGACTACATAAGTTAATAGGTCTAATAGATCTAGTAGTCTTTATGGAGACTACCTTAGTAAATAGAAGCATATGCCCTTAAAATGAAGAACACATGAAATTGAATTCTAAACAGGGAAGGAACTTATGAGTTTCCGCTGTCTTCAGTTAAACACTGGACATTTAAAAAAAAAGGCACAATTTCACCCACAATCTGATGACATGATGGAGCTCAACTGGCCAATATTTGTTGAAGAATGTATTCCAACATCAGTAATCTTAGAACTGTATTATGTATTATAACTGCAGTTTTAATGCTTTCCTAACACACTTCTAGGACCTCTGTCAATATGGTGTGATATCCTCGCTGAAGAAGATTATGTTCATTAGGCAGCTAAAATAGATGGATTAAAATTTTTTAGAAGGTTTGCAGAAAGTAGTAGTAATCCTAGTGGTAGTAACAGAATGAAGGAAAGTTATGATGTTAAGGCAGAGGAGGGAGCAGAGAGATAAAAGGGATTTCTTTAATATATAAAAGATTTGTAAATTCTTAACTTTCATGTGTCCGAAGGGTTATTTTCATGCGTCCAAAGGATTAAGGCTTTCCTATGAAAGGAACACTCACATAATGACAAAACATAATTGCAAGGCAGAGAAGGGAGACTTTAAAATTTAATTTTGACTGGTTATACAATCCTTGAAGGTATCAGGGGAACTCGATACACATTCCAGAGTTCTTGAAAGACGAAGTTGCATGACACAGTCACAGTCAAAATTATGCCAGATCACTATAAGACTAAAACTATGTCAGATTCTTGATGTGTTCTTTATAAGTGTGAATGTATGTGTATGTATGGGAATCAATGTAATTTTAAACAAATTGCTTTATTAGGTTCTCCTAAGAGTGGCTGGTGAAGAAATACTTTTTTTTTTCTATCATGATACATATTGGATATTTTTCCTCTCTCCCACTTAAAAAAATTATATATTTTTGTTTACTTTATGCAGCCAAGGAAACATTTAATTTTTCTGACACATAGTTTTTCTGTAGGAAATACAACTCGTACATTCCTCTCACAGTATAGCTCTTTTTAAACCATTTAAAAATTTATTTTTTAGTAATTTATATTTGCAGTAGTATATATAATACATTTTTATTTAATATTATCTTTGGTTAGAATATAATTGGACAATTTAGGAAAGCACATATTTAGTAGAATGGGCTCTCACAATAGATGAAGTACTGTCTAAGGGACGAAGCATGACCATGCATTAGGGCATTGTTCTTAATACAAATATTATTATGGTCATATTTTTTTAAACTCTCTTTTAACAAACTTGGGGCTATCTGCAGGTTACCATCCTATTCTAAGCATACATTGCTCTGAACAAGCTTTTGTTTCTCAATAAAAGCTTTCCCAGTTCAGGATTTGAATCAGCAGTGCCAGGATTGCAAAACTAACAGATCCCTGGGCTACCTCAGAGACATGATCATAATTATTAAGAGCCATTATATAGTAACCGTAGGATCAATTACTAACCCCTTTGATCTCAAAATAAATATTTAATAAGCTCGCTTAATAAATATTTACTTTTGCTCTTTAATATTTCAGTGATACATTTTTAAATAAAAATGTTAAAATTAATATAAAAATATGTCATAAAGAACATGCAGAGTCATAATTCAGACATTTCAAATGAAAAAATTAGTTTCTTTAATATGTGAAAAGAATTTAAGGATTTAAATTAATTAAAAAAAAAAATGTATCAAATAAAAGAGACACACACACACATAAGAAAATCACAATGAACTATAATAAAGAATGATAAAGGCAAGATACTAATTGATAAGTTTCCTCCTTCACGTATGGGGTGATACAGATTTATCAGATCTGTCTGATTTGATAGTTCTAGTTTGTAGACAAACAAAACTCACTATTGACTGTAGTAGTGACTTTCCTCTTCCTACAACCTAGAACCACCACTAAGTCAATAACTGGTAACGGGATATAGTGCTAACTACAATAAATATACAGTATTTACATGGGAATATGCAATTTCCTTTTAATGATTTTCTAAGGATTAATTTTGATTATCTCATAATGAATAATATCATTTTTATAAATAGATATGTACACATTTAAATTCAAAACACTCATACCAAAAATACATCTGTACATACAGCAAATCATTCTACACTGCAACAAAATTTAAAATATAAGTGTATCAATATAAAAAAATTATGTATACTCAAATCATGATGATATTTGTGGTAATGTAATCCCACATTATATTATTAATTTGAATCGTACAGGGAGCTAGAAAAAAAAACTCTCTACCTCAGCCGGGGATCAATTACTAAGACCTTTGATCACAAAATAAATATTGAATATTTAATAAGCTTGCTTAATAAATATTTATTTATGTTCTTTAATATTTCTGTGATACATTTTTTTAATAAAATGTTAAAATTAACGCACCCGCCCGGATAGTGGGGGACCCGTGTTCCTTCCCTGGCTGAGGTAGAGTTTTTTTTTCTAGCTCCCAGAACGATTCAAGTTAATAATGGAATGTGGGATTACATTACCACAATTATCATCATGATTTGAATTTCAGGCAGTGGCCCTTTGCCAAAATGAGAGTTTAATAAATAGCTAGCAATTTTAGCTCCGCCTTGTACGAGACAATATATTTGTTATACTTGTTGGTCAAACTCGGAGTGAAGTGAATTGCGGGGAACTAGAAATTATTCTCAGCTCCCTTGGTGGCATAGTTGGTTAATGCATCTGCCCGGATAGTGGGGAACCCGGGTTCGTTCTCCAGTTGAGGTAGTTTTTTTTTCTAGCTCCCTGTACGATTCAAATTAAAAATTATGTATAGTATTTATAATGAATGTTTTTACGCCTTACTTCAGAATATTAGTTGTCATTTTTTTTTTTTTTTTTTAAGGCAAACATTATTCACAGGAACATTTCTGATTTTTTAAACCAATTTTAATGACATTAATCCCAAAACTATTTCATTAAATAATCAGGAGTGTCTGCTATAGAACTTTATAATTGAACATGAGTGAATTTTAAATATTTTAATTTAAATATAAAATTTAAAACTTAACTGAACAACAGCAAAGAG
The DNA here is from genome assembly GCA_000696205.2 of Oncopeltus fasciatus. Taxonomy (NCBI): domain Eukaryota; kingdom Metazoa; phylum Arthropoda; class Insecta; order Hemiptera; family Lygaeidae; genus Oncopeltus; species Oncopeltus fasciatus. Next base: position 215,885 of record KZ807028.1, read on the forward strand.
AAAAAAAAAATGGTTTGTAGCCTCATCTGAAGTGCCCTCCCACCTACTTTAATTGTAATGGAATTCTTTAGTTATCAGTTTGAAAAGCAAAAATCAACTAATAAATAGCTTAGCGAAAATTGATATTTTCAGTTTATTACTTTTAATTAAATACTCATCTTCTTGATAAGTAATTGTCTTGAAATTCATATGGTAAAATAAAATTGTTATGAAAATCCTCATAAAAATTCATATTTTCTGATAAAGCTTTACTCTGAAGTTCCCCTTTTCCAGATTAGTCTCTTTTGAACCTAATCATGATGATAATATTTTGTCATTAATCATTATGATTGTCTTTAATATGAAGTATATATTTAAAGTAAAGAATAACTGAAAAGACTTTTAATAAAATATTTTGAACCAATCCATTTTTGAATAGTATTAATACTATTTTTGTGAAAACTGCAAGTTGTACCATTTGATTTGTTACATTTTGAACAAAATATCATGAAAACTAACAAAAATTTGAATGATTACAATTTATGACTTATAATAATGTAATAATACACTAGTATTTAAAAAGGATTATTGGTTGAACTGGTACACTCCGAGCTTTTACAAGGCTATAAAATCATGGATTTCATCTTAAAACTTGGATGAATATTGATTATAAATATATAAGCAATATTTCTGGTTTTAGTCTTCATGAATGCTCAAAAATAGAGAAATGCTCATTCGTTTAATCACAACTAGGTATTAATGCACAGGTGAGATGTACAGGAAGAACTAATTTTAACAGTGCAATTTTTAAAAAGAGTAAGACTTCATGGTGATTGTGAACACAAACCAAGGAACCCGCAGGTGGATGAACTAATGACTAGTGATAAGTTGATTGCTGGGTTAGAGCCATTGCTAGTGATAAGTAAGTCAGATTTCCCTGTCAGAACTGCAGCAAGATATTGGCTGACTGGTTAATTAAACAAACTCATGCTAAATAACAAATATACAAAACAACAAATGTATAAATTAGAAAAAGAACAAAATAGGGAGAGTGCGTTTAAGAATAATAAGTAACTTCTTTGAGAACTGAGCGAGGTCATGCTGCCATTTTCATAAGGTCAATGCTACCTGCCCTCACTAATATTATTATTTTGATTTATATTTATTTAAAATTTATGAAATAGTAATTTACTAAATAATCTATACATATTTTTCCCAAGCTGGTATTTGTTTAAAAAAATAAAAACAATGTTTTACCAAAATATGGATACTTGGACATCTATTGTAAATATACTAAGAATTTCAATAGCAATTAATATAAATGTTTTATTATAT
>KZ807028.1:236014-265311 GCA_000696205.2 Oncopeltus fasciatus
TATATTTATTTATTGATAAATATAGTAAAAATGTTTAATAATTATATTCTACCGAATAAAAGTTTGGTAGACCATTCTTCTCATTTACTCAAAAAACTCACTCTTTGTCGCTTTCTCTCACTCTCTCTCTCTCTGTGTTTTCCCCTCTCTCTTTATTAAACATTGCCAGGTCAGAACAAAAACATAATCATTTAATAAAACGTTGGCAGATAATCCTTCATTAAAAAAATACATTTCTTTATTTGTGTTTTTTTGGATCTACCTCGACCGAACCCCAACTAAAATCATCTTAGAATAATCATTTAATGTATTAGTATTTCAATTTCATTCTTTATTTAGTACAAGGTCTGATTTCACCCATGTATTAACTTGCATGAAACATTTTAAGGGATTAATGGGACAAAAGGATGTATTTTGCTCACTAATTGGAAACCCTTTGTGATTCATCATTCTTTTTAAGATCCAGAGTAACTGTCTGAAATTTTTTCATTGCCATGAAAATTCTAGTTGCATGATACAAATTTTTAAAGTGATTGGTTACTGGTAATATCTTGGTCAATGGTTTATTCCAACTTTTTGTCTTAAAAAATACTCCTCTAATCAAAATCTAATCCATAATAATATAAAGTTGTTTAATGCACTGCGAGAGACATAGTAGGCATTTGAAACGGGAGACACTACAATTATAATTTATTTGTAATGATTTGTCAGTTAACTTGCAAGTTCTAAAGACTTACTTTTGTTTTAGAGAATTCTAATGAATAAATCAAAAGGGGGAATAAGTAAGATGGAAAGTGAGGAAGGGAAAGAGAGAGAGGGGAGAGAAACCTGCCACAATTTATTTGTAATCTCTCATGAACATAAATAATTTATATCTATGATTTCATAAGAGTAGGAATAATACAAATCTATGAATCAGTAACCGAAGTAACAAGGTTACGGTTACCACTACACTCTTTCTCCCACTATTGATTATATGTTCATATGAAATTGATGAAGTGTAAGCCATGCTTAAGTTATAATTAATCAGCCATTGACAGTTCTGTATTTTTGAAAAGAACCTAGATTGAAGAAGTGATAAAGAATGGTCAAAATATTGATACGATCATTCGAAATGAGTCTTAAATACATTCATGTTATATATTCTAAATGACTCTTTTTTTTAAACTATGATATATGGAAAGCAAAAACTTCTAGTAAAAAATTATGCTGCATGAGCTAAAAAAAACAACATTTTCCTTGATAATTTGAAAGAGAATTCTGTGTTTTACCTTCGTCTCTATCATCTTTGTCTTTTCTTTCTCTAGCATGCACATTTTCTTCATTTTCTCGGTACCTACTGTCGCCACTGCTGAATTCTTCTGAAATGCTTCTGGCTGTAACATACAATTTGAGCTATATTGAACAAATTTTTAAAATATTGATATAACATTATATCTACGCTATATACAAAATAAATTTTAATTTATCTAGTCTATATACATTAGTACAAAATTAAAATATCTAAAAATATTCTTAAACTTCTTTGAGTTTTAAAATTAAGGATTGAATCATACTTGACACATATATTTTACATGTAGATATATATACACACACACATGTGTCTGTGTGTAATATATAGCCCTTTTCCCACCTTACTGACGAAGGACGAGAAGTCTACCCAAAAATTTTACTCATTGTATTTTTTTCTTTTTGTGTGCTCACTACACTCTTTCTCCCACTTTTTAAAAAATGTATTATATATATTGAAGCCATGAGTGTTTCATTTTTTCTCTCTCTATATATACATATAATATAACCTTAGTAAGGTGATGCTTTGAGAAATATTGAATGTAGGTCATTAATATATCAGCTAGAATTATTATACGATTATTATATAAAAGGAGGAAAAATGAAAAACAAAATACTGGACTTTTCTACTGAACATTGTTTATAAAATAATGATAAAATAGCAATTTTTAACATGAAATATTTTGCTTATTAATTATTTCATAGAATAAATAATTCAGCACGTCATGCAGGAACAATGTAAACTAGGGAGACTTCCCATGCTGCATTAAAGATGAAGATGGATAAGAGTAATTAACAACTAACTTGATCTAATAAACTGTGAAAGACAGTGATAATATAAAAGTAATATTGCGAAAGTTGATTCTAGACTGTAATTCATAACTAAGAATGTAGAGTGATTCTCTTTCCAAGATATTTTTTAAGAAAGTTGTATTTTAAACAATATATTTAAGAATATAACTACATTCTTAAATATATTGTTTAAAATATGTCTTTCTTAAAAATATTTAATTGCATAAATGTTAGACAAATAAATTTTCCATCTAAAATGTTCCACCTAATACATTTTTGTAATAACACAAATAATTTTTTTTTAACTTTTATTTATTTATTACTTTCTGTTAAGTAAAAACATTTTGTAACTTGATTATAATGAAAAGTAAAAATTACGTTCAATGTTAATCCCATGAGGAGAGAAGGTGACCAATGACACGACTCTCAACACAAATAATAACAAAGACATTGGTAATTATTGAATTTGACCTTCCACAAAAATTTAATTTAATTTTTTAGTAGATTTTTTTGTTGGGGTAAAAAAAATATACATTTTTAAATTGTATTTTTTGGATCAACCTTGACTAAACCCCAACAAAAAAAAATCTACTAATAATCTTTACAGTCAAAACAATCCATTTTAATTTAATTTCATTCCTGAAAAATTTTTAATTTTTTTTATTTCTTAAGGAATACATATTTAATGAGTTAAAAATGCTAAAGAATATAAATATTATGAACTTCCATTTTACTTTATTAAGTTCTATACATTTTTTTGTAATTCCAATAGTTATTAAGATGCTGACTATTTTTTCAATTTCGTTTCTCTCTAAACTGCCTCAGCCTCCCCCTCAATTAATTTTGGCCATTAAAAAAATCATCTAATAGCTTGCAAAAAGAAGTTATAATAATGAATTTGGTTTCTTTATTTTAAAAATTGAGGACAAAAGAGCACAGAAACATTATCGCTAAATATTACATATGTGTTTGTGTATGTTAGTCTGGGTGTATAAAATGAACCATATTTTAAATGGAGAGTTTTTTTTATGACCGTAGATATTATTATTAGATGTTTTTGTAGTGGCTCGACCAAGGTACCCACTGTTACCGTGACTGAACCCCAACAAAAAACATCTAATAATAGAACCATATTTTAGTTTCTCCTGAGTAGGATCAGAAGATTAGTTTCTAGGTGTTGAATCTAAGACATTTTTTAAAAGTCTTATCATGACAGAGATATGAATAGCTTGATTTGCTTACCAGAAATTGCTAAAAAATGGAAATAAAACAGCTGATCTAAATCAGATTTAAAAAAAAAATTAATAAATTAGTCAACATTTCTCCTATAGGAAATGAAGCTTTTGATATTGGTATCGAGTCATGCCTTAGGAAAAAATTTTGATTAATCTTTACTGATCCTACATTTCAGAAGCTAAAAATATGGTATGTTCAAAATTATATAATATATATGAGAACATAATGCAAAAATTTAATTTGATAAAATTTTTAATTTAAGTTTTAAAATGCTTTTTAAGGAAGATATTTAAAAATGTAACTACAATGGCTGAATACTTTCCCCGTTCTTTTTTCCCAGCCAGTACAAAGACATGTTCAGTTGTTCTTTATGTACTCATTGCTTTTAAGATATTATTTATCATTCAGTTTCATTCATGTCTTTCTAATGAAGGAAATCTTTTTAAACTATGCATTTACTGTGAGACGGACTTTTTTTCCTGTTAATTAACCTTACATGTTCTTATACTCTAATTTTTTCGATTTCCTCGCAATCTTTATTAACTTCACCTATTACTCCCTTTCAATATTTACTAATTGGATATTAGTATAATTTCACTTAAAGGCAGAATGGAATAGTGAAGAATTAGTATTAATTATTTAGTTTATGAAAAGTTTAAGAATTTCTTAGAAATTATGGTCCTTAGAATAAAACATAATAAGTTGGAGAGGCCTAACAAGTACATTCAGAACCAAGCCTAGGAAACAACTTGCTTATGAAAATTAAAAATAATGTTGAATACAAGCTTGAGAAGACTAGAATAAAAGTGAAGTATGAGATGACTCCTCTAATCTCCTTATATAGCTGAATATCAGGCAGAGAGTGTGTGGATCTCATTTCAAAAGGTGCCACATTCATTCCTCTCTTATTTGAGTAAGAAAACTGTTGTTTCAGGACCAATGGTTCATTTGGAAACAAAAAAAATCAGTTATGGGTAATTCACAATATAAAATAATTTCTTAGTTTGACTGAAAATGTAAGCCTCCATCTACATATTGAAAAGCTGGATCTTGAAAGAGATAAAAATTAGGACAGTTTACCTATGAAAGAGTAAGTTCAAGAACCTGTAGCAAGGGTAACATCTTGAGATATTACTGTCACAAGATAAGGAAAGCTGACCGACTAATAGCACAATACATTAGAATACACTGGGTAAATAAGGGATCTACAAATGCCTATAAGGTACATTAATTTTTTTGAGTTTCAGGTAAGACAACTGTTAAATATCCAGGTGAACTGCCTGAGGCTCTAACAGGAAAACAGATAGTGCAATGGGCGAATATAACTTGATTGAACTAGGAGGCTCAGGTATTAATTTGTAATGAACAAACTTCCTTGGCCTTCCATTCTGAGTGACCAAATATTTTATTTTATGGTAGATAATCTGTTCCCACACATTAGAAATGGGTCACAGAAAATAATTCTATATAAAAAGCTCAGCAGGGTTATAAACATCAAAATAATTTTGGGCCAGGGAATAGTGAATCCTTTAAAAGGATGGTAAGGGCCGACTGTACAAAAGTTATAGAAAGATTTCTGGACTAGCTAAAAAATCTGAGAAAATAACAAAAGATAGTTGAATATTCCTCTTCCATAAAGGCCACTTTGCATGCAAGACTGTAATGTAGGCAAGTTCTTTGAATGACTAAAAATTAAAAATTAAGGATGAAATAGATATAGTGAGTGGTATATCTTCCATGTAATTTAGTCCTCGGCATCAACAACTGGTTCCATTATCTCATCCACTTTAATAACCTGTAAATTAGTGAGTTATTCTTGTGTATGATGGTTCTGTTGATAATTTTTCATATCCTATTAGCTAAAATGAAAACATTTATTATCGTGAAATCATTTATTTTTCAACATCCTTTGAGTTTTAAATTTAAATAAAATAATATAATTAGTTATTCTTATAAACAATTGCATTATAAAATATGATCACAATATTGCCATCTATGCTATTAACAGAGTTACAATAGTTGCTTGACAAAGAACAATAAGCAGTCGACTTAGCTCTATGGAATTTAAAATAAATATAAATACTTCAGAGTGCACATTCCCTTACGAGGATCATTATTTATAAAATGATACCATTTTTTTAAATTACTTTTAGTAACAAATATTCTTTATTATGAAGATATGAGAGATACTGATTGCAGTTGTTTTTATTTTGCATTCCCCCTCCCACCCCACCTGTGAAACCTCTGTTTTAAAGGGTTAAGATAAATAAATAAAAAATAAATTCTGACAATCTTTTTTTTGTTTTTTTCAAATCAATTATGATCATGATAGCAACAAAACTGCACTTAGTATTTCATATGTTTCAAAGCATGGATTGTAAGGAGACACTGCATATACTTTCTGTATTTCTGTGTTTTATATATATTGAACTAGACACTCTTAACTGCAATGAATATCAAAATAAATTTACAGGAGGATAAACAAAAATAATAGATAATGAATTAAATGTGGCATGTAATCCCATGCTAAATTATCTACAAGAAATGCACAGGGAGTCAGAAAAAAATCTTACTACCTCAGCTGGGAATCGAACTCGGGTCTCCTACTTTCTGGGTAGGCATGCTAAACTGGAAATTAGGAGACCCAGATTCGATTTAGGGCTGAGGTAGTAAGATTTTTTCTAGCTCCCAGTGCATTTCTTGTACAAAAAGAATAGAGTTAACAAAAATCAAGCATACAAAGAATATAAAATTTATATGTAAACTAGACTCCCTTGTCAAAGAGAAGAATAAAGCTTCGGTACCTTTCTTTCCCTCTCTCATAAAGGGCGTCTAGTTCACTCAAAAATTGAATGGTCTTACTGAGACAAATTTATGTTAGTTCTATTGTTTTTATTAACCACCTGCATATTTAGATTATATATATATATATAAAACGTATTACTTGATGATTGAAAAGTATATTTAGATTTCTGAATATTCCATTCTATATCAAGTATTTGTTACACTACATAAGTGATATTACAAATATTGTGGAATATGATATTATCTTCATAGTATCACTTGTATATAGATAGAGGTGAGGATAGCAATCTATGCAGAGGTGATGAGGTGTGCCGGCAAGTGGATATCTTTGAATAGTTTTGCTTCTATCTAGAAGATTTGGAGTTGTCCAAAGTTGATGTACCAAACAAAGCAACACCCTGTTCTCTAAATAAGACCACTTAGTTTGAGAACTGAAAGGTAAACTGTGAAAATTTACTCCTGGAAAAGATGTTTTTAGGTTAAATGGCTTTAATGGAAGTGCTTAAGCAGAGAATGGGGGTAGTACAGACAGTTTCCAAAAGGATTGGGCAGTTGTATGGGCACTTTAAGGGAATGCCATGTGTGTACGATGAGTGTTCTGACCTGACATATGTGGGGAAAGTGAGGATGAGGACAATCTAGATCTATCTGGATAAATGGAATGTGAGAAGAGATGGCTAGCCAAGGTCTGAAGGAGGAAGACTGGACTGAAAGAGTTAGGTGAAGCTCAGCTTTAACTGACCTGAGACACCATGATGGAACACCAAAAAAGTATAGTTAGTAAATGATATTGTATTCACATGCATATTTTAAGTGTATCACAGTTATGCATGCAGGTTTTACATTTTTTCACAAAATAATGATGTATTATTGATAATAATATATAATATATAAATTACAAGTATTTCNGTTTGTTTTTAATATATCTTTGTTTTTTTAAAATTACTTTTATTAATTTTATATTTAATTACACAGAAATAGCAAATATTTGAGAGTGTTAAGAGGGAGAGATTTTGAAATTGGTTTTATAGCTAGACCAATATTTAGAAAAAAAAATATTCCTAAGAAAAAAAGTAAAATAAGTCAGGAAAAAATGGATAATAAATGATAATATATCTCTAGTTTTGATCTTCTGATAAGAACTTACTTATAGCACTTGACAGAATCAACATGATAGCTAGTTTAAGTAAATTTGCCATTATATTTCCAGTGAAATGATCAAATTTATAGTGAATATTTTAGATATAAAAATCCAGTTTGTTTATGTCCAATCTTTGAAACCCATGAATGTTAACTCATTCAAACCATTTAGTAGCCTGTTGATTCCAAATCACATATCTATGTCTGAAACTAAAAGTTATTTAATTTTCATTCATTTTAGGTAATTTTTAAACCTTTTGGCCAAGGTTTTTCAAACTCTTCTCTTTCTGGGGATATTCCAATGGTCTCAAATTTATGTTTCAATAATTTTGGAATAAATTATTCATAGAATCTCCTTCATAAAACTTCTCAAAAAATTTTTTATTTATTTCATAAATTTCATCCAATTTTCTTTTATATAACACTTTTTTTCATTTCACTCATAATAACATTTTATTTTAACCAATCAACTGAGTGTGATTATAAATATACTTGGAACAAAAATATCAAAGATAAAAGAAACTAATATGTCAAAACTCAATTCCAAACATATATTTTTTAAACTTGAAAATTACCTCAGGATACCACTGCGAGGAATAATTTTATAATAAAATAAGTTCATTCTGTTCATCAGATTATTGAATTACCTTCAACATTGAATATATATGCCAATGTGTATGTCTTAGGACTACATCAAGTTGTAAATTTTTGCCCTATTTAAAATTTTTGAAAGCTCTGCAAAATTTTTTATTTTATAATACTTAAACCGAAATTTACAGTTTTAGAATCATCTGTCAACCATTTTTTAACAAGCCATTCCTCTGCAAAATTGGCTAATGACATAATTGGACTTAAGTAAGCCAAGATTTTAGTCCCAGTAAAACTTTTTCATTTAACCCTTCTATACTGACCCAACAAGTAAAACCTCTCATAATTCTGATTATAGTGATACATGCATCCAGATCTTACTGGGATCTGAGGAAGAGTAGGAAATTCCTCAAGGATGGCAGAGGACTCATCTAAAAATAAGTTGACTATAAGAATTATATAGGCATCTCTCTGCTCCATTTACATATGTAAAATAGTCTCTATTATTCCATGTGAAGATCCTGCCTTATGTTGAACTAGAAATCAGGTGCTAACAATAAAGGCCAGATGACCTGGGTATGTGACATGGATGGCTTTAAGTGACACCTTCAGGAAGATAATAGAAGAGCAAGTGCATGGTGGAGGGAAAAAAGGTCGACCCAAATTTAATGAAATAATGGAATGGCCCATGAGGCAAGGACCCTGCTAGGCATATAGGAATGGAGGAAAACAATATTGTGAAACCTCTCACTTCTCTTCAATCAGTCAGTTCTCTTTCAGGTTTAAACTTCTGAACTGACATTTTGTGAAATCTGTTGAACAATCCTGATAAGAAATACAGTTGTATTATCTCTTAACCATAAATTTAGAAAACACACTTTCAGCTGTTACATAGTATATTAGGTTACCTCTTTCCTTAACTTCTAGCCTTAGAATATAAGCTCCTGAACACTCAAAAGAAAAGAGGAATTCTCCCTTAAGCTACTTTTTCAACCTCTTTACTAGTTTTGTTAGACAAATCTACTACAATGCAATAAAAGTAGGCTTGTGCTTGAGTTATTTTAAAAAGCACTAACTCAACAAAGTATAGAACAGATAGTCTGTTATCAGGACAGATATTCTAAGGTAATCAAGTGGATGAGCAATGAATAAAAGAAAAAATTGCTAGAAATAATTCAAATCAAGCACCCATACACCTTTTTTTTTCTTGTCTAATACTTAATTATAACTTTTTCAAATGAGAGAAATATAAAAGGAAAATGTCTACTAAAGAGAAATTTCATTGCAAAATTGACATTGATCATTAGAATTACTTAATCATTAAAATAAACTAATTACATATCGATGATGAGTTACATCGTACTGTCAAACTGCTCTTAATTTAGCAGAATTACCTCAAGGAATAAAGCCATTTAAGTAGGTTTCAATAATTGACTTTTGAAAAAATTTAGTACATTCTTACTAATAAAAGCTGAATAAAACNTTCTCCCACGTGTCTCCTTGTTATTTCCAAGTTTTTCCATGCATTAATATATATATGTATAAGATATTTTTGTAACTTTTGTTTTTTCTCTGATGGTGTAGAGGGGTGCACAGTGATTTTATGTTAAAAGTATTGGGCTCCTGAGCCAAAGGTCCCAAGTTCAAAGCTCACAGTACACAGTTGGTTTTTTTTTTTCTCTTTGTGCTCCTGTTTGTAATGACCCACAGGATTCTTGGTGTGCTTATAGGGAACACCCAGTCCTAATCAAATGGGAAAAAATAAGGCAGTCAAAATGGTGTGCTGACCACACACCTTCTCTAGTGTGACATGGGCCAAGAATAAATACATCTTTATCACGTACTTCTTCCCTGGGCTCATATGGCCTGTTGTGAGACTAGTTTTATTGGGGTTTTCTGATGTTGTATGGAAAATCAAATAAAAAATAATAACACACACACATAACTTTCTTTTTATCTTTCAATCTTTCAATGTTCCATTAAAAAAAAAAAAATACTGCATACAAATATCCTTAACATAATTTATAATTTTATTTTTTAATAATAAGTACTATAGGAGACTATGCAAAATTACAGCCAAATATGTGCGATATTAAGTTGCAAATATTAAGTAAAGCAATTGTCTCATAATCTACATTGAGGCAACTTGGTAAAAATTACACTAAGAGCACTAATATTACTTCAACTTCAATTATAACTAAAAATACTACAGGAAAGTTTCTGGGTTAAATACTGCAAGTTATAAGTTGAAATCCAGTTAAATAATTAACCGAAAAAATTTCAAAGAAGAAAGTAACATAATTAATTCCCACTTATTTTTCACAACCTAAAATATAGTTGTCTCTATACCTAAAAAATTTAAATGCATAACTTTAATTCATTTTCTTTGACACAAAATGCTTTACATTTTGTTATATAGTTGTTACTTAGTAATCTCTAAATACACAGCAGAGCTCAATGTACATAGATCATTATGACATATGCTCTTTGGCTAAAAGTTAAAGAAAGCCATAAATCTTGAAAGCAAAGATGAAGATTGAACACTGAGATAATATTTAAAGAGTTCCATTTAAAGAAAAAAATTACCAGACAAGTCCAATACTCAGCTTTGAAAGTATTTCGTTATCACTACCATTAGAAGAGAGTCTATTTCTTTCGGCCATTCTATTAAAAATGAGGTAAGTTTTGTTTTTTGATATCACCACAAAAACTATTAAGACCTAATAATTTTATCTCTGTTTTCACGCAAAGAAATTTATTCTTTGCCTAGCTTCCAAGAAACTTTGTATTGAACTGGTGGGCTCATACAATCTTTTACAAGTATGTTAGCCTGTTTTCCTTCAGGTTCTGATAAGCACCTTTAAATAAAAGTTTACCCAATCTATCCAATAAAATTATTAATACAGCTTTTACTTTTCAAAATTTTAACCCTTAATCCATAAGGAAGCTTAAATGAGCAGTCTGTTTATCAGTATAATGGATCACAATTGACTTTTTAAGATAATTTATTTAAAAAATATTTTGATATTATGAAGGAAAAAAGTCACACCCTTTTCATACCGACGATGACTACATTTCTCTCTATAATAGAGCCATACTTATCAATATACATGATCTCCTAAGACTATTTTGCTATAAATAGCTATAATTTAACTTAATGGAGGAGAATACTTTTCTTTCAAAACAGAAGTAGATATTTAAAACTCTAAAGCTATAAGAAGGACTAATTTACTTCGTGAAAACAAGATATAAAGAAAGGAACTATTTAATTCACAATGCAAAACCAATTTCATTCCATCACTATTTAAAAATCCAGAAACTCCCTTTCACATTAAAATCCCATTCAGAAATAGGCAGAGAAAAAATTTTGAAATGACCGGGAAATGATTTTGTAACCTGGGAACTCACGTGACATCGTTTCCTTCCTTCGCACTTGAACACCTATGATTGCCTCCATTGGTACCTCTGTCCTTGGAATACTCACTGCATGAGGTGGTAGATAAATTGGCTCCAAGTTTCCAAACTGGCAATCTGGTGAGATATTTTTTCGACATCCCGCATGAGACTACAGACACAAGAAAGATCATATAAGTTATTAGATTTTGAGAAATTTATTTAATTTTCAATACAAACACTAATCACAACCTAACAGGTCTTATGTCTCATAATGTGAAAGAAAATAGGATTATCTGCTTTGAATTTAATTAAAATTATGATTTAGTTCTTCAAGATCTAGTTCTAATAAATTTGTATTTTTTTTATTTATGGTGTAATAATTAAATTTTTAAATAACTGATTAAGAAAAATAAGAGTAAAATTTAACTTCAAATAAAATAACTAATTTTATAACAATTTTTTACACTATTTTGTATAGCATAATCAGAAATTAGAAATTAGTATAAATATATATTCAGGACAAAACATGTTGTATATATACAAAATTTATTGTATGCGCTCTAACATCCAGATTTTAAAAAATATAGGGGCTCAATTCTGCAAACTGTTGAATAAGTTAATAATTGGCTGAAATCAGTCAAAACACTTGGAGAATTATCAAAATTCAAAATTGTTATATCTTAATTATTATTATAAGAATAACAAAAAATGTAAAGAACCTAAAAGATAATTTTCTATCATTTACATTATTATTTCCTTTGAAAAATGACACATTAAAGAAAATATTTATGAATGTACACTAGAGAGTAAGGGAGGCTCATTCTTCTTTGAAATACATTAACTGAATTTGGTATTTGTGATTCTTTTTGCAAATTGTTCAACTGTTTCGTTTTCTGGTTGAGAAGTAGGGGGATTATAGAGGCCAAATTGATTAATTTTGAATATCTTCACTATTAGCTGTAGTATAAATGTATATAAAACCTAATGTTTTTGTAAAACTAAATTTTCTAACATTCATTTTAAGGCTATTGGTCTCTTACTTGAAGGTAAGATCATTCTGCTTTAAGGCTATTTGTGTCCCTATGCTTAGGCTACTATAGGTCAAATTTTAACTAAGTAACTCTGCTGGGGTAACATTTTGTTTACTGAAAATTGCATTTATTGATTAATCATGAAACCTTATATTATGAAAACTAAATTTATTAGAGAAGGCTGGCCTATTTTAGTCACTGTAATTTTGAGAATACATAAAGTTAGTCTTCTCTCCCTCTTACTCTCTCTTAACAGCCATCAGGTTTTTCTATGACAAACAACAGTATTCAATACCTTAAACCCAAAACATCTGGAACTGAAATTAGCTGACTTGCAAACTGTTGTTATAGAAGGCTTATTGAAGTAAATACGGGATATTGGGATGCTGAGAAAATATACTATAACTTCACATTCAGGAAGGCTGCAGGATCTGCCAGAATGCTCCTGTTACTCATATGTATTTTCTGATGTTTAACTTGAACACAAGCAAGTAATTCTTTAGTCCTATTATTCATTGATTACTAGGATAATGCAAATTGTAATAATGTAAGTAGTATCTATATTGATATTGCCCTGGTACACTATCGTTATTAATTATATTAATAATAATTATCATCATCTACCTTGACCGAACCCCAACTAAAATCATCTAAGAATAATTATCATTTTTTTATTTTATAATTTTATCCAACATATTTACAAAAATCTTAATTTACAATTCCAGTGCTGTGTGATGTCATCTTGCTGCTAATATTGGAATTAAAGCTAGTGGCTTCTAAGATAGGACTTAACCAACATTGAAATATTTGATATAATCTTGTAACTTCCCAATACATTTTTAAATCTCACTTGATAGCAGTCTCTCAGCATTTGAAAAGTTTTCTTTCAAGGCATAATGGATGGTTAATCCCCAGTCGCTTGGCTTCTGATTTTACTTTTTTACTATATTGATATTACATAAAGCTATATTTATGTATGCGTTGTTCATCTATGATGAACCATGATCCTTATTTTAAATAATTCATAAAAGCCTTATGAAGGGATAATTCAGAGATAAGAACTAGGTATGCCGTGACTAACACTTTAATAACTCACACACACAGATAACCATGCTTATGGTTACATTGCCTCCTAGAGGTTTTATAATACAAAAAGTTTTATATTAAAATAATGTATAATATTCATAACATATTATGTACNATGGTTATCTTGCCTCCTAGAGGTTTTATAATACAAAAAGTTTTATATTAAAATAATGTATAATATTCATAATATATTATGTATTTTAACACCTTCCTTCATTGTTTAATCATAAAACTTTCACCATCTATCTAATACACACACAGTCCCAGTTCTTCATTAATCTTCTTTAGTTGAGGACTGTGAAGGGGCTTAGTAAAACTATTGGCGGTTTGGTCCTGAGTCGCAACTCTTCTTATCTTGAGTGTACCATCTTGCACTTTCTCTTTCACAAAAATATTCTGTATGATATGTAATACTTTTATGCATTTGTGCCATACCAGATTTTTAGCCAATTTTATAGCAGCATTATTGTTTACAAACAAAATGCTTTCGTTATTTGGTGATTTCCTCTAAAATTCTTTTCAGCCAAACCACTTTTCTGGTGCCCTCGCTTGCAGCAATCACCTCAGCATTGGTAGTAGATATGGCTACAGAAGCCTGCCTCTTGCTGAACCATGAGACAGTACCTCCAGAATACATGCATACTATTCCTGATGTTGACCAACCAGTCAATGTATCACCTCCAAGATCAGCATCCGAGTAGCAATAAAGATTTTCCTTGCCATAGTCTCTTTTGTAGAGCAGTCCAAGATCAGGAGCACTCTTCAGATAGCGAAAAATTCTTTTCACTTTGCATACATCATTTTCAGAAGGATTATCAAGCTTCCGGGGTACAGTACTCACTTGCTTTGAATGATCTCAAAGCCAAAGTTATATTCAGCTGTATTTACCATTTCATCTTCCGGGTTGGACCGAGTCAAATTGTTGTTATTTGCCGAGCTTTCGCACATCATGTGATGGCTTCTTAAAAAGAGAATGAGAGTTGTAAAGAGAGATTTTTAAAATTCCAGATGGTATATATTTACCATGTTTTATACACCAGGTGGTGTATAATCCCGGCGCGGTCTTGTCCTTGGGCGAAGTCTGCCTTCCCATTGGTTGATACCGTGTTCTGGCGGCTGGTCTCTGGAGTAGTCAGGTAGCTGGTCACTGATTGGTTGGATCCTCTTGTCAATTAGCGCTGGTTTCCAGTTTTTGCTCAATCTGTATCCGTCTTCTCTGTTGATATTTTTCGGATTCTTGGTTATTTCGATGGCTTCTCTGATGGTTCGTCGATAGTAGTTGCTTTCCCGGGCCAGTATTGAGGCGTCTTCGAATTTGATGTGGTGGCAGGTGTTGGCGAAGTGTTCTGCTAGAGCTGACCTTTCTGTGCGTCCGTGTTTGATGTCTGCGACACAGAAAGGTCAGCTCTAGCAGAACTGAAGGTTTCTTGATAATCCTGACCCATTTTTTTCACAAAGCCCTTCACAACCAATCTGGCATTACAGCGATCCAGTGATCCATCAACAGTATACTTCTTAGTATATACCCGTTTTGAAGAGATAATTTTTTTAGTTGGAGGTAAGTTGCACATGTTCAATGTATGATTATCCTCAAGAGATTTCATTTCGAGTTCCATAGCTTCTGACCAGTGTTCTGCTTCTTCACTCTCCATAACTTCAGTATATGTTTGAGGAATGACATCATTCTCAGCAAAGTTGACATAATTTTTTTAATGTTTGGGTTCATTCAGTTTGGAAGTATCTCTAAGATTTTTGCCTCTTTTTCAAGACACGATATCATCTTGTTCCATTTCTGAATCATAATCATCTTCTGAAAATCCCAAAAAATCTTCCTCCTCAGACTCTTGACCATCATCCTTATGAATATTTAGTTTTTCTTCATATTGGTTGGTTACCGGTTCTTTATCTTGATTATTATCCAAATCGTCTTCTAAAATTTTAAGATTTATCGTGGGTTAATTAATCCCTTTATCAATAAGAACATCTTCAGTAATAGGTGTAGTAGTTAATTCTTGAAATATTACATCGTGGGATCTTATGAGCTCATTATGGGACAGAACTCTATGTCCATTATCTCTATCATATCCTAATAGGATTCCTTCCTGTGCCTTTTTATCAATTTTTTCCCTTTTTTCCTGGGAACATGCACCAAACATTTAGATCTAATTATTCGTAAATATTTAATAAAAGGTATTTGTCCAATCCATAGTTCAAAGGGTGATTTTCCTTTGATAGAGGACACGCCAGTTCAATTTAGGATGTAAGCAGCTGAATTTATCATTTCAGCCCATAATTCTTTAGGCAATAATTCTTTTCCAAAATGAATAAGGGCTTCAACCAATGTTCTATTCTTCCTTTCTGCACAGCCATTCTGTTCCGGAGTATATGGCATAGTGTATTTTACCTCAATGCCATATGACCTTAAGATACTTTGCACTCTTACATTGGTAAATTATTCACCATTATCACATAAAAGGGATTTTACAGTGTGTCCAGTTACTTTGGTTTCCATAAGAAAATCCTTTAATTTCTCAGATACTTCATCTTTTGTTTTCATGAAATATACTTTTCTAAATCTAGACCAGTCATCTTTAAAAACTACAAAGTATTTTAATCTACTTTTAGATGCTAAAAATGGACCACTTATATCTGAGTGTATCACCTGTCCTGGATTTTCAGCTCTTTTCCTTTTACCAAATTTTAACCTATGAGCCTTTCCATTAATGCAGCCCTTGCACAATTCACCGTCAAGTGGAACATCAATATTTAATTCCCTTTTAATGACATCTTTAATGTGGCGTTTATTTTGATGAGCCATTCTTTCATGATAAAGCTGTAGTAAATCATGTTTATTGAATGAGATGGATTGGTTACTTAAAGCTTTATAATCTTGACATATAGGGATAACTCTAATATTTTATTGATAAAGCCCACCAAATCTTTGTCGAGAGCCTGAAACAAGAGTTTCTTTTCCTTCAATCAATCTACACTTGAGATTAGTAGATTAAAATATGCTTTTTGGTCTCTGATCCTGAGCAGCTAGGACCAAAAATAAATTTTTGAAAATGGTAGGTACATACCATACATTAGTTAATATAAATTTCTTCAATATTCTTCCCAAAAAAACTTGGATATCAATAGATCCCTGAATAATGGCCTTTATATTTGTACCATCAGCAGATATTATTACATGATCATGATCATTAAATTTATCACAAGTTTTTAACCAATCCAATTTATGAGTAATATGGTGAGTGGCTCCATTATCTACAAACCAAGTGTGCTTATTTGATTCTGTCAAAAGAGCATCTGAACTAACTGTCAAGAGAACCGTACCTTCACTAGAATTTGCTTGTGTACATTTAGCCTTTGCTGGTTTAGGAGGTCAGCAATCCAAAATCTGCATTTTTTAATAAAATGACCTTTTTTTGTTACAGTAACCACATTTTATTTGGCTTCTATCAAAAGCAGTTTTATATGGTTTATTTTTCTACCTTCTATTATTGCCTTTGCATGTAAAACCTCTTCAAAAACATTTGCAATTAAATTATTTTCAAATGTGCATAATTTTGAGTTTAATTTTCTAAATTTTTATTCTCATTATTAATCAATCTCCAACCATTGGTAACAGATTTAAATGTTTCGGGTAAACTTTTCAAAATTTTAGAAATCAATAAAACATCTTTGTTTCCTTCAGGTTGCTTTTCTATTTCCTGCTTAAGTTGGTTCCAATTATTTGATAGTCTTGATATAAATCCCACTGAATCGTCATCAGGTAGCCACTTATCTTCGAAAACTTGTTATACAGGTCAAATATTCAGTCTTCTGAAAACGTATCAAAGAGTTGACACAGTCCTAACCACATATCTCTATTATTAACAAAGCTTGATTGTCTGTATTTTTAAACAGAGTTAGATCCTTTTTAAGGCTTTCTGAAACTTCTCCATCTAATAAAGTTGCCGGCAATGTCCATGACCCATCAACAATTTCTATCGCTTTCGGTATTACACTAAGGCTATTCGGATTTCTGCCTTCTAGTTGTCCCAATTGGATTATCCTTCTAAGTGAGTAATTTGAGGTAACGAGAATTACTTCAATTGTGATCCCATCTTAAACTAAGAAATTGTTGGTTACCGTGCGGCCAAAGACAATCAAAGTTTCACGTATTATTTCTTTATGGATGCATGCACTACCCATAAACTGTTCATAAAAGCCTTATTAAGGGATAATTTAGAGATAGGAACTAGGTATGCTGAGACTAACACTTTAATAACTCACATACACAGATAACCATACATGAGGTTAACCTTGCCTCTTTGAGGTTTTATAATACAAAAAGTTTTATATAAAATATTGTATAATATACTTAACATATTATCTCAATTAAAATCTTCTCACTTTAAATGAGTTTTTTTTTCACATACATTTTCTTTTGTCTCCATACTTCTTCTTTGATCTTTTTTGCTTACAAGTTAGTGAAGATCTTTTCATATATCACTTTTTACTCATATGGCTCTTTTCTTTTTTTCTTCTTCAAACAGCAAAGCTATTTTAAGTATAATTTGATTTATCTGACATTTTTTAATTCATTTGTACCTAGTAAGAGTAGTATTTAATTTATACTCTATCTTTATCTAAATAACAAGGGATTTCCAGTATCCAGAAAAATGAGCCAACTTTCTTCCAAGAAAGGTTGCAAAGCAAACAGCACAATAATTTTATGTTTTAAAACATTGGACAAATAGAGAGTTTTGATCATATAGAGACAAAATTTTAGAATTTTTGAGGGACTCTAATTTGTACCAAGCACAGTTAATGAAGAAACAATAGGTCTTGAAAAGTAGGTTATGGTGTATTTTCCACTTGTGACCCCAATAATTCTATCTATAATGTAAAATCTGCCTGATCACATATCTGAATATGTTTAGAGTGATTATAAGGTATAGATATGTCATAAAAATGCATGCACAAACACATACATGTACTATAGTGATCTTTTTAATATTATACTACATGTGATTATATTAAATAAATGCATATATATATANATATATATATATATATATATATATATATATATATTCTTATGTGTATATATATTCATGTGCTATTGTAATATTTTTTTGAAAGCATTATTTATTATTTTTATTTCTTACTTACCGTGAGACCACACCATTCACAGCGAAAGCCAGAAAGGCACTCTATTGAGCTGCAGACCTTTCTACAGATGGCACATTTTGAACCAGGTGGCAGATTCCCCTCTCGCCAGTGGTGTTCATGGTGAACAAGGGAGAGATCTTTTCCTGGCAGATAGGTGGCATTTTCCTTACAGTCAGCAAGAGCAAAATCCTGACACTCAGCATGGACAAAGTACTCACAGACTATGGAGAAAATAAAAAAAGAACACTTTTAACATAAATTCATTGGCAGAACATAATGCAGTTCAAATGTACATTTACAAAGAAATATTTATTCATAGCTATGTAATTTAATATGCCAATTAATATAGCACTACCTATCACCACACTATAATTGTTTTTATGGGTTCCTCTGATTGTGCTCTAACACCTACTCTAAAAAATTGAGATTGATATGAAAACGGTTTTTGGAGCTTCTGTTGAATCCCCAAATAATTCTTCATGAGCAGTTAGTAGTTTTACAATATCATACTACACCCAGAATTTTTTCTTTCACTCACATTATTGTGCATACTACTTCAGAAATATATAAACATTATTAAATCCCACTTGGTGCCAGTGGATTTCCAATGATAGAATTTTATGGATTCTGATATTT
The DNA here is from genome assembly GCA_000696205.2 of Oncopeltus fasciatus. Classification (NCBI taxonomy): domain Eukaryota; kingdom Metazoa; phylum Arthropoda; class Insecta; order Hemiptera; family Lygaeidae; genus Oncopeltus; species Oncopeltus fasciatus. Next base: position 255,175 of record KZ807028.1, read on the forward strand.
ATATTTAGTCTTCTTAATATTTAAAATTATAATAAAATAGTAGGTAGATAAGAGAGCCAATGATAATGATTCCTAGCAGTCTTCTCTTTATGCATCTTAAGCAAGCTATAAAGAGGGGAAGTTAGGTCCTTGTAGTCCTTGTGCCATAATTCTAACTGGTAATAAATGAAGATTAAAGTGAGTAATTAAGCCATTTAAGCATTGAAATAAATGAACAATTTCGCTCTAAATTATTTATTTTCCTAAAAACTTAAGCTAAGAGCTAATACATTGTCCCATCTTTAGAATCCAGGAATCTTCCAAATGAGAATATGATTCATAAAGATTCACCAGGAAAGTTTTAAGCCCTGAGGATGGGACTATAGGTCTCAAAAGCATTCAGTTTTAATAAAAAATGAAAATAAATAATTAAGAACTAAGTTTGAAATTTATATCGATGCATAAATTAAAAATAACGTCACCCCAGTACATAACCAATTTAGTACACTGTATAAGAGGGAACCCTATTATTAACCTAACCATAATTATTTATGTATACAATATTACAGTTAAGAGTGGTTTAAGATGTATCATCTGTATCAGCAATACATAACAGAACTCTTTAGTGGCAGAGTAAAATTGTAAGCACCATATATTTTGGAGACTAAATTTGATCAATAAATGAAATGTGACAATAAAAGAAACCTCTTATACCTCTAAACTACTGAGGGCATGAATTTATATATTTCCTTGATTAAGACATTTTTTAACCTTTGCAAAACTCTTATAAACTAATTTACCTAAAATGCAATATCACACTTCCCATCGGTCAAAGAAAACTTTAAAAAACTTTATGGGTTCGAACTCCCGCTTATCCACCATATAGTCCAGACTTTGCACCATTACTTGTGGATTACTACTTGTTTCGATCCATGGCCCATTTTCTTCAAGGAAAAAAATTTGATGATTTTACTGAAGTTGAAATTGTGTTCCTAGGGTTCTTTGACTGCAATCCCAAAGAATGGTATCATCATAGAAGCGAGTATTTAACTAACAGTTGGCTACTAATAGTAGATACACTGAACTATACTTTGAATATTAATTTTATTTTATATCAATGAAGTAATAATACAAATATTTGGTTAAAAAAATTTTTTTTTTCATGTACCCTTTCATTTACTCTCATAAAAATAGGAAAAAAAAAAAAAAAAACCAAAATGATCAGAAGCATTTTAATGAATTTGAAGATAATTAAGTGGACTTTAAATAAATGCATAGGGCGTTAAAAAATTAGATATTAATTGAATGAATAATAATTATGAATTTATATTACAGTAAATTTACATGCTTGCATTATAAATTCTTGTTACTCTTAATTATAAATTAATGTATTTTTTGTGTGATCTAATAATCCCCCCACTTATTCCTTAGTCAGATGTCCTTTATTAACCGGCTCTATGTTTCAATACAGCTTTATTCTCAAGCTAAGGCTAGTTATTTACAAAGCTAGTTCTCCTAACATTGGTGAGGAGTGTGCTAATGCATAATTTAAAATGTGCCAATGCAAAATTAAAAGTGTGCTGGCGAGGCGGCGGCCAGGCAGCCTGTCAATTGAATGTCACCAAGCTTAAGATTCCTAAGCTGGATATGTTGGCTTAGACTGGAAAAAAGTAGGGCAAATGATTGAAGGGATATTTGCCAACATTAGGATCACTATCATGGTCTGGTTCTTCATCCCATAGGAGGCTAATTCGCCAACAGCAAGTATGGATGCCAAGGGTAACATTCTCCAGCAGCCAAGGCCTGTTCTGGGACAGACCAGTCTTAAAGAGGGGATAGTGTTACGAATGCCCAGAAGTGGGCCTAGACCTGAAAAAGTGTAGGTCATAGACCTCCCCAGGTATAAAATAATTCTGGGCCTATCCTGAGGCCCTATATATAAGCAGCTCGCCCATGCCTCGAAGAGATTTCTTGCAATCCGTCTTGCATTTGCACTAATAATGATGATAAACAACAGTTGTTTGTTGTGACAGTTCGGTGATAAATAGATTGTTGTGATAATTTTTAGTGCTTCTGTGATAAGGACTTAAACCCTAACTTAAAGAGAAAATTTTTAATTTTACACGTTAGGTTTTAAATGAAATTTTACTTTGTAATTTTGTTGATTTGTAATTTCAATTTTAAATATTTTCAGATACTGTGTAATATTATCCCATGAATCTTTGATGTTGTTAATTGTATTCTTTTTGACAATAATTTATGGCAAATCATTAAGAATTGAATTGAATATGTGCCCTGTTTGGTTTATTACTACCCCACCTCCCTTCCTATATTGTTAGAATAATGTCCCACATTAAGTTGAGTCATTCTATACCGGCTCTACATTTCAAATCAGTTTTTGTCTCTATACAAGACAAGATGTTTACCTTAAAAGTTTTCCAAAGACTCCAAAGAACTGGAATGATTAAAGGTTTAGATTAATATGTGTTTAGTTTATTTAATATAATCCTTGATTTCCCTCAATTCCAATATCATTAATTTATTATTTATTAAACTTATTCAATCATCAATTATAAAATTTTAATTAATTAATAATTTTTAAATANAACTTTTTTAAATCCTTTAAGGAGACCAAATTGAATTTATATTTTGATAAGTAAATAGCTATATTATATGTTATTAGTATAATTTTATTTAACATAAAGCATCCAGCCAAATTAAATTTTCTGTATTAGGCTTCATTATAAATAACTAAATTTATTTACTAATGAATAAATTTTGAACAGCCAAAGAACATTTGGGAGTACATCAAGATAATCAAACATATTTCATTGCTATTTTGGTGAATGTGATTATATTGGTTTTAACATAGATAAATATTTTGTAAGTACTGCCAATGATCAAAAAAGTATTAACAGTAATTTTATTACAGGGCACTTTAACAAAATAACTTTGTAGGACTTTCAATAGAAACGAATTAGAATTATTTAAGTATTGTATGTTCTGTACTAAACACTAAAGCTGAGTAGTAAAATATTTAATATAGATAGAGTATATTTCATGCATACTGAAATGAAATATACATAAATAAATAGAGTAATCTAAAAACTGCTGGTCAATTTCCTACATGTTTAGCAACTTATTAAATTTATGAAAAGTGAAATGTGTGTGTTTATTTATATATATTTCTTCATAAAAATGTTTGTATAAAACAATTTGGGTGATACAAAATGTTTGAACAAATTCACCAATAATTAATAAAGCTGTCCTAAATTCTGAGTAATTTCAGTTTGAATAATCACACCCTCAGAGCTCAAACTAAATAGCTGCGCTTTTCATTACAATAATACTGAATCATATCATACCAATAAATAAGAATGTAATTGAGTAATGTAATTTCAGGATGTATTCAACTCAGTTTTTATATTTTCACAATGCTCTCAAATGTCAAATGATAAATTCAACAGGAGAGTAATTTTTAAAAGTGAAGGCTAATAAGACTTACTTTCACAGTGAGCTGCAAGGCTATCATCAAGTTTTTTTCTGCAAACATTACAAAATTTTTTTTTGTGATGAGTGTGCTCTGACCAGCAGTGAGCGACTGGATTCTGAAAAAAAACAAACCATTATCTATTAATATTTATTTCCCATCAGTTTAATTTGTAATGTGAGAAAAGATTTATTTAAAAAAAAAAGCTTAATGAAAATTTTGCAAAGTTTTATGTGTCTAATATTTTAAAGCTAATCTAGGCTACAATATTGAAACCAAATTCTGGTTTTTCATATTCACTCGTCCAATTAAAGATTATTATAATGGAGATGAGCTAAGTGTATGAGGAGGTGTATGAGGCTACTTAATTAAGTGTATGATACAAAATTCAAATCGAACTTATTTGGTATTAAAAGGAAGTTACTTTTGAAAATAGTTTTGTACATATTGACAAAAATCACTTTAATATGGGTTTGCTGATACAGGTAGTTAAATATACTCAACCTGAGAGAATTAATGTAATTGTGAATGGACATAAAGCCCTTAACAGCTTTCACTCGGACAAGAAGTAACACAACACCACATCCAAACCAAACAAATTTTATAATATTATGAATTTCCTTATAGACCTTGGTCCCCTGAAGACTGCAATGTAAAACACTTGCAATGAGGATCGAAAACCACCAACTCATTGCCGTGCTCTAAATGATATGGTATTATCCCTAAACCTCACCACAGTTAGTCCTTCTTCTCCCACCTATCGATCCTCTGACATGAACTGCCTTCCTGATTTGCTAGACTTCTTCATTTACAAAACCTTATTCCTCTTGTTCACATAGGCTTCCACGGTCCTCAGACATAATTACCAATACTTCTTCTGGGTTCAACCGTGTCTTGGAGTTTTTAGGTGCCAAGCTTTCGCAAATCGTGTGATGGCTTTTTCAGAGCTGAATAGAACTCATTCTCCATTCAGCCCTGAAGAAGCCATCACATGATGTGCGAAAGCTTGGCACCTAAAATCTCCAAGACACGGTTGAACCCGGAAAAAGTATTGGTAACTTATACCTCTTCATCATTCCGCCTCTACGTTAAACAAACTCTCTTCTGACCACGTTCTTCTAACGTTATCCTGACTCTTATTTCAAAGAAATTACCTCCCTCCCTCATTAATGGTTCAGTCGACTGGGTCTTATTTAGAACTCTCATAGAAGGGTGCTTTAACCTCGGAATTTCTCTGAAGAACTCTAAGGAACTAGTCCTTTACAGTCCTTTACCATTAACCTTTAACAATGCATATAGATGGCTAATATATAATAAAAATTTACCAAGTACTCTTCTGAGTCCCAAAAAACCACTCCCAGATTGGCTTAAAAAACTCATCATAGCAAAATGCTGCTCAAGTGCATTGTTCAAAAAATATTGATACCCCACAAATCACAAAGACTTTAATCGTCTTTCCCAACTCATAAAAATGAGGTGCTTTATTAAAAATGGCCTTTAATGCATGGGCAAATGGTTTTCTACTCTCTCAGCAGGAGACAAAACACTCTGGATTGCTACTCACAGAATCCTTAAGAGCCAAAAAACTTCTAGTCCCTTGCACTAAGAGGAGATGGTTCCTGGGCCTCTTCAGGCAAAGACAAGATTGAAATGTTTACCCATTCAACAAAAAATGTTTAAACTAACAAAAAATGATGGATGATTATTATAATTATCAAATAGCATCCAATATATAAAAAATTATTATAATATATTTTGTTATTTATTTTATTTTCGCTCCCATACATTTTTAATATATATTTTACCTTAAATTATATTTTTGAATTAACAGATAAACAGAGAGCTTATGAAGCTTCATTGGTATGGCCCTTCAATGAACGATAGGGTTGTCAATAGTAACAAACCCGTACAGGAGAATGTCTCATCCATCTAGAGCCTTTTTTACTCTGGCTAATTTCCATTTATTGCATAATCAAGTTTGATTTTTTACAATCGCAGAAGTATTTCAATTGTAGTATTACTATAAAATGTATTAGAATTAAATTATATTTGTAAAATTTATTGGAATATTTTTCAGCCAAATCAGAATATTGGAGTGAGGGTTTACCTAAATCTTTGCAAATTCTAGTATGATAACACTGAACAACAAAGTTTTTGTTTCGGGGTTGAAATTAGCTCATTTCAATGTATTTCCACGTGTTAAAACCGAAAATGACCATAAAAATTATATATTAGCTCTTGTTTTCAAGAAATAGTATCATTCTATTATATATATATTGAGTTTTCAACAAATGAAATATTTCATCACCAACAGTTGGTACACATGTTTGTTTACATAACACCCCTCTCATCACCTGTTCATAAGTAGTAAACATAACCTTTGCGAGTTTGTCAATTGTACGCACGTGGTTGCTATTGAAATTATCGTGTGAAGTTGATTTTTAAATTAATTTAAGTGCTGATCTGAAATGCCTCGAAAGTGTGTGAATTCTGTCGATAGCTTTTGCTATATATGTGGTGAAATAACATTTAAGGCTCAGAAACGTAAAATGTCAGCTATCATTAAGACTGCCTATGAACATTATTTTGGTGTAAAAGTTGGGGACCAAGATAAATCATGGGCTCCTCATATATGTTGTAATTCTTGTTCCATCATATTGCGAGAGTGGCTGAAAAATAACAAGCGGGCAATGGCTTTTGCTGTACCTATGGTTTGGCGTGAGCCTACCAATCATACAGACGATTGTTATTTCTGCTTAACTCCTCCCATTAAGCAAGGTTTATCTATGAAGAAAAGAGGAACGGTGAAATACCCTAATCTCCCATCTGCTCTTCGGCCTGTACCACACTCAGACAATTTGCCAGTCCCTTCTCCACCCCAAAACTATGAAATTTTAGAGGAAAGTGATGAAGTCTGTTTACAAGAAGCAACCCATCCTTCTACATCCTATGACCCTAATTTTGATGTATGGGATAGGTCTAGTGATCCGCACAGAATTAGTCAAGCAGAGTTGAGTGACCTTATAAGAGATCTTGGCTTGTCTAAGGAAAAGGCTGAGCTGTTAGGGTCAAGACTACAACAGTGGAATCTTCTAAAACATTGGAATGAAGCAATGCTTGCAGACTACTGCTGGTCTGTGTGTAGGGATGCTCCAGAAGTGTTTTATAAAAGACAAGCTAAACGACAGCGATCTTACAATACATCGGATTGACTTAATTGAAATTTGGTGGTACAAACCTCTTTTATTTGTCAAAACACTAAGAATAATGTTTTTTTTTTATCAATTTTGTACTTAAAATATTCTAAGAAAAACATAACAATATTGTTTTTTGTACTTTCACTTTTCACGCATAGTATAACTACTCTTTAAGATTAAGTGCTGTATATTTCAAAAACCAGAGCTAATAAAAATTTTTCAATGTAATTTTCGTTTTTATCACCCCAAAATTAGTAGAAATAGACTAATTTAGTGTAGGAAACATTCAAAAAATATTTTTTTGTTGTGCAGTGTAATTAAATTGAGCAAATTATTCTTTTTCTGTAATGAATGGAAAGGAGAGATGCTATTTGATTAGCAGTTCGTAGCTATTATGGAGGTGTAACTTATATTTTATGAACATCTACCAATAGCCACCCTTTTACCCTTAGGTATGAGTGGGTCCTTGTTTAAATTTCATCATAGTAATGTTTTGTGAATCAGTTATATTGCTTTGCAAGGAATCCTGGTTAAGCTACAATCACACATAATTTTTCTAAGATCGCAATTAAAAATTATTAGTCAAACTTCAATTCAAAATTTTCTATTATTTAAAAATTCCTATCACGAGGAGATGTCTATTAATTGAAAAGAAAAACTTGTTTTCAAAAAGAAATTATTACACTCCAGGAACACTTATTTTAATTAAAATGTAACTAAATTTGTTATTTAATTTTGAAATGGTTGTTTAAATAAGTATTACAAATATGTTTTTAATCAGGAGGGGGTTTACCTGAAACCTATTCTTTAGTTCTTGTTTACATTTTTTTCTGAAGCTCACTCAACCTTAATTTTATTTAAATGTATATTAAAAAATATAAGTGTGTGTGTATTTCAAGACTGTACAGGTCATAGTTTTCAGTATTTTAAAGTGAAATTTGACATTTAGCTTTTAACTGAAAAGTTCAGCTGCATGAAGCTGACCAAAATGAGTAGAACCACCTACTATTTTTATATTTACGAAATTTAATAAATGGGAATGAGGATTACCTTGAAGCTCAACTGCGATTTCAAATATTTGTAGAAAGCAACAGTAAAATTCTTGTAAACCAGTGAAATTCATCGGTGTTATGAAAAATAAATAGGTTTCTTAATAGAGGGATTTAAAACATTGAACTGAAGACTCCCTAAACGTGCTTTAATGCGACAAGTAGTTTTAGAAAAAAATATTTCTTAATATATACGCCGTTTCATAAGGAGTGATGATTATAAGGAAACATGGAAATAGGTTTCATATTTTGTCATATTTTCAATTGAAAGTATCGTTTCAATTAAAATATTACTTAAATTTTTATTATCATTAAAAAATTTGTATAAGATATTAAATTTGGTTAATTAGAAGTGAGAATTAATTTGTAACCATAATGGTGGTATGCATTGCTGGTAATCATTGCATATACCTCGTTGGATTCCCTAATATTTCATTCTTATTCCACAATGGCGCCTTTTTCACAGAGAAAAAGCCTTTGCTGCTCACTTTGACCTTTAAAGTGACTTTATTTTTTGACCTTTAAAGCTATTATCCAAAATAAAATCTTAATAAGGTTCTAAAATAGTTTTGTTGAGCGACGGTTTTAGGGGAAGGTTACAATGCGGTTACAATTAAATTTCAATCAGCTGTCGAATAGTTATGTTTCTTTTTGTGCTTCTATTGACTTAGGGGATTCCTGGTGTAATACTGGGTACTAAAAGTGTGATCAGCTAATACGTTCTCTAATGTTCCTTGCATTGTGAATTAATATATGCTTTATGTGTCTAAGTATATATATACATTGAACGGACCGTATTTTTAATCTTCTTAGGAGAATAAGTGAAAAAATCCAAGAAATTTTTCCAAAACTTTTTATTGCACTAACGTAAAAGTGATTTTTACCCACCATTAAATTTACTAAAAAATAATAAAAGTCCTTCAAGCAGGATCTTCCTAATCTAAGCAAATCCCCCATGTCTCTTTAAATCTGGAAACAAATGGCGAAATTTAATTTACATGTCGGAGAAAACAATAATCATTAACTAACTAGAGTGACCACTTTGCTTTGCCTTATTTCTTCCTTTTCACAAGCTCTTTCGTGAAATTACTTTTTCGCCCCCTCTCCCCTTAATCTTTGAAATTACAGTCTTAAATATATTCTTTAATATGCGCTTTTTGCAAAATGTTCAATATAAATATAAAATTTTGTACTATACATTTCTTTCATAACACAAATAATAACAAAGATATTTAAGATTTAAAATTTTGGTCTTTCTCTTAACTCCCCTTCCCTCTCGATAATTATTAGCAATAACGAACTCATTCAAAGTTTACTAAAAGAAGCTTCATTTTCATTATTTTTAAAAGTTTAAATGCTAGAACGTGTACAAACACACAGATATTTATGTTGCACAACATTTTTATGAAAAACGCTTTTTAAGGAATATATTTATCAGTAAACTTAAGATGGGTGAGCGCTCCCCATACTCCTCGTTCCTGGCCAATCTAAAACGAAGCTTTGTGGTCGTACCTTTTACGCTAGTATTTCTCTCCGGTAAAGTTTTTTTTACAAATTTATGTTAGAGACTTGCTTGAAGGTGGGTTCTACTGCTTGAATGCTAATACAAATAAAATTTGGGGCTGGAAGAAACTAGACTGTTAACTATTGCATCAATAAACTTATTTCTTAGCTTAAAAATAAAATTTGGATAATAAATGAAATTTTTAGAATTTGCTATGAAGCAAGCAGCTGAAATTGGAGAAGTCCGGGTTAGAGATCGGATAGTAGGATTGGCCTAATGGATGTGGTCCTCAGGAACTGGCTGAAACACGAGAAGGATCTCTTTTATATAAGGGATGATGTATCCACAGTTGGGGAATCCAATGAAAATTTCCAAGTCAAGAGGATGGCAACTCCATCTGTGTTTCTAGGATTTGTTACGTTGGTTATCAAATTCGGAGAGTTCTCCCATTTTAATAAGATCCGAAGAATCACACCAGACGACTCTTCGTATTGATCACACCAGGACAGTCTAAAGCCAGCCTTAGCAACCTCACTTTCCATCCTCATCACCTTGTCCAGATAACAAATTAGTCATTTACTTTTGTGTGTGTCCATCTTTAAAGAAACATGGTAAATCTCATTAGCTTACACCACTACTGAGTGACTGTCATTGTAATGAATATTATTTATTCCAAGTACCTAGCAAAAGATTTTCATTTTATTCTGTTTCACTGCTTTATGAATATCTTTATTCGTTTAGTCTTGTAGTAGTAGTAGTAGATCATTGAAGGGCAATCAACTTCTAGGTTATTACGCCCTAAAAATACCCTTTAATATGTTTACTATAAATTAGTTAATAAAAGACAGGAATCAGGATTATTTCGACCGCTATAACAAACTAAATTAATGGTTTTTTTAAAATAGCCCCCAGCCACTA
>KZ807028.1:293773-307124 GCA_000696205.2 Oncopeltus fasciatus
TTATGAATATATATATATATATATATATAGAAAGAGAGAGAGAACTAGGAAGAACAAGAATATTTTTAGCTTCTCTATTAGAGGATCGATGAAGTTCTTTTGAAAACTTTTAAGAGTTACGTTATGGTGCATGATTTCTCTGCGGAATATGTTATAAATTAATTATTTATTAATTAATTTCTCTGTTATAAATGCTATAAAAAATACTTTGGAACAGTTCCTTACAGTGGATATCAAGGTCAAGTCAGAAAGATCTAGTCCAGACTGCTTCAACTTTAAATAAGTTATTAACAGACTATTTTTATTTTAATCAATGTTATATTGATTAAGTTAAAAACAACCTATTAATAACTTATTAAAATTTATTTTATTTTAATCAATGTAGCAAATTGAAACATATTATTAATTGAAGTTTGAGTTCTTGTAATATGAACTATTTTTTTTTTCTGGTTTTTCTTATTATGTGTGTTACCTAGCACCACTGTTATTTGTTATTTTAATTTTTATGGTTTTAAATGCACCACTTATTTCATGTCAGGCTGATAAAATAAGGGAAGCTTTCATTACTAACTATGCTTTTTAGACACAATGGAGGGAAATAATTAAAAAAAAAACCTCACTTAAAAACCTTATAATAGAGAATTTTCGATCAAGCTTATGTGAGAAAAACATTCCGACGAATTTCACTTTGAGATGGATATTCTTACAAATTGAATTGAGAATCAGCTGTCGGTTTGACGACACTAGCAGTTGGTAACGCAAGTGTATAAAATATTCTACACCCTCTGCCTTTATAAAGCAGGGGTTTTGCTTCTTTTGAAGTTAGTGATTCAGGGGAAAACGACCTCGCTAATCAATAAGGTATTTTGCTTACCTGTTAGTTCTGAATTTGCGAAACGTCATAGTTTTCGCCGACATAAATCGCTCTATTATCTTCTTATGATATAATCAGACAGAATTTTCGATATATCACGTCTGAAAATTGTAAATGATTTAGTGCGTATTTGTATATTTATATTATGTATATGGGTGTGAATATATGTCTGAATATACACATTTGTTCATTTATTTGTGTGTCAATAATTTAAGAGATTAAAATGTTTCATATGAACTATACTGAGTATTTTTATTATTAACATTGATTATCTATTGTTTTCTTTGATTGATAATTGATACTTAATGAATGAATTTTTTTTTCTAAGTAAATTCAAGGCCAAAACTCCATCATATGATAAAATTCATGAGAAAATAGTATTTAGTTAATTTCACAAAAGGTGAAAGAATCTTTAATGAATGAAATGAAAAAAAGTTTCGTTAAACTCATTTGTTTGTTGAAATAGTATATATTCTATTAGTGTGGGGATTACATTATTGAAATTCAAACATTTATGAATTAGAATAGAAAGAAATTTGCACAGTTTGTTGAGCTCTTGCATCACGGACATTTTATATATTGTCATTTTTATCTATCTACAGTGAAAATTCATTGGGATTAAGAAAATATATTATTTCCACAATACAAAGCTATGGTTGAGGGTGGATGAGAGACCAGAGTACGGCCCCCAGCAGATCATCTGATTCCAGACCGAATCTGGGATTGATTCGTGTGGTAGTGCGCGGTCTCCGGGAGATGACGTCAATATGAAGCCAATGACGTCATGTTCTGTTTGTAGTTTTCCCTTCTTACCTCTCGCTTCCGTACTCCGTGTCCTTCCCGCTCCTTGGTTAGTCTGACGCGCTCCAGGCGGGAAGCTCCGGCTAGTGTTTACATTACTCTCATACGCTATAACAAAATTAGTCTCCGCCGAAGCCGGATAAGCCCTAGTAGTACTACGCTTGTGTGCTCCTGACGTCATCCGGCGGTTTTCTGTTTAACCATCCGCTTCTATTTCTGCTGGCCGCGGAGTGTTCATTGTCAGGCGTTTCTTGTTGAAGACACTAAAATAGTTACTAAGAATGAAAGTTAAATGTTATTTATTCGAATTTAGTTTCAAGGAAAGTTTAGGCATCAGGTCATAAGGTTAAAAAAATAAATGAAATAGAAAGAAATATCATAATATACCCCTCTCAAAAATAATTCAAATTGTGTAGGTTTTCTAATCTTAAAAAAGGTTAACGCAGATATTCTAGAAAAATCAATTATGATGCTTTAGGAAGTACAATTACTTATAACTGTAAAGCAGGAAGTGTCTTTTCAATTAAAATTAAGATATTTATTAGGGTCACCAGGGTAGCTCTGGGGATCCAAGCCATACGGATTAAAATCCCTCCCAGGGCAAGCTTTTATTTGAAAATAAAAATAATCCTGATCCATAGATGTTTAGAATGGGACAGCAATCTGCAGATAGCCCCTTCCATGACATAATATAGTATCTCACGATACACGCAAATTTTTTTTTTTTTTTTTTAAACTTTCATTTACTTACTACATTCTGTTAAATTAAAACCTTTTGTAATTTGATCACCACAATGAATTAGAGAAAAAAAATGACATACAATATCAATCACATGAGGAGAGAAGGTGACCAGTGACACCACTCTCAAACACGCAAAATATGAACATTGCTCTTCCTAGGCGTGGATGAGGGTATAATATTTGGAGTGTAGCATTATGCTGTTGGGAATTAATTTTTAACTATTGGTCTATAATTTTAGAGTTGTAAGATATTTTTTCTTGTTAACAACTCGGTTTCTATTAATTATAGTTATAGAATGTTCAGCGATTCTTTCACTTATCCCCTCCCTCCAGGCACTGTGTAAGGCTTATGACAAATCTTCGTGAAACCCCGATGAATGTATCTTCATGTGAATTAATTATTAACCTCGCTAAGGCTGCACGCGAAAAACTGAAGTATATATAAACAACGTGTGAGGCTTCACTACGGTTATAATCGATTATAGATAACAGTCACGTGATATACAGAAACAACATAGTTATCAGTATACCATTTTGAATATTTAGTGAATTTCGTATCTTAAACCAACGCAAAACATTATGAATACTTTAAAAGAGTAAAACATTAAGTTACAATTCAATTAATTGTATAAAATAGATTTTTCTTTTCGGAAAAAAAAAACAACTATATTTGGAACGTTAAAATGAGCAATATATTAATCTAAAGCTATTTAATCAAATAATTGGTTTGTTTTGAAATCGTCTAGCCGTGAGGAGCAAATATTTTACAAATATAGACCAATAGTTCTAAAAAAAATATTTAATTCTCTTTTTCCTTTTCGAATTTGATATACATTTATGGGAATAAGCAGAACTCTGAATATATATATATNCCAATGGGCATAGTTAAAAAATAAATATACACAACACACACACACACAAACACACACACACACACACACACACATATATATATATATATATATATATACATATATATTTAAAAGCAAACATTCATAAGTACATTCATCAATAGTTCCTTGATATGCATGTCTCATAGAAGTGTTATAGTGCTTAAATGTTAGTTATCCACATATTGTCTACTAATACTAATTATAACAAAATTATAACAAATATTCAATCTTTTTTCTCTTCCATTACTTCCTCCCACTTGTACGATTCCAGCCTTAAATGAATTTATTGAATGTCTCAAAATTCCAATTGAGTCGCCTATATTGTTCTATATCTATCTTTAATATTATGTCATATATCTCAATGTTCAGCCATTGAGTTTACTTTATAAAATGTGTATAGAATTTAAATATTTTAAAATTTCATTTCATCTATCTGACTTTTTTCATAACTTTTGCAACAATTAAAAGATTAATTGGACAATTTGAGCCATTAAAGAACTCCCTAAACAGCTTACATTCATAAGCTTAAATGCAAATTTTGGTTTCTTTAATGATAGAGACGTTAGAATAGGTAGAGTTACGAAAGTAAAATGTTTATAAGTACATCAGTCATATCCAACTTTATTTCCTTGCAAGAAAGTGCTAGTCAAAAATTTAGAAAGTACACCGTTTTATGTCAAATACACACCGGCATACTTGACACAAGAGGATCTTTTATTACAAATCTTGACAAAAAAAAAAAAAAAAAAAAAAAAAAAAAAAAAAAAAAAAAAAAAAANTAAAAATGAAGGACAACTTTAACCTATAAACTCATTTGCAATTGTGTATCAAGGGACAGATGTACGAACAAATATACTTTAGACTATGTTTACATAGTCAGCCATGATTTAGTTATCCTAGTCCATGCAAAAGAATACCTCCTCTCTATTACCTCCATTGCCCCGAAGAAGGCTTAAAATTTTGGTCGAAACACGTCAGCGATAAAAATAACTTTTTCGTTTACAAATTGGTTTTTATTTATTGATATTCCAAGACCGAATCCCCGGACAATCCTTCCTCACAAATATAAAAACATTTCCACACATTAAAACCCCATCCTCATCACACGTAATACAAAAATATGTCTTAAATTTCACAGATACTTGATGTTAGATAATCCCATCACTAGACTGTATGTTGAATTCCACGGACACCACATATCCATTCCATTCGAACAACATACTTCCATGACAACACTCCGAGGATATGTGATCTCACTTAACATGACCATTCAATTCACTATTAAATGTTGATTTTCCTCTTTAACAACCCTCCCTCTCGATTGATTTCGTTAGCATTAAGCATGTACAATTTTCAGCAGATCATATATTTAGCTTCTAATGAGTAGAATCGATGATTATCTGGATATCTTACCAAAAATCTCTTCATGGTTCCAACATGAATTTCATGGTTTTCTTATGACTATCTGTTAAAATACAAAGGTATAATTATTTCTTTAATTTATGGAGCAAATGTCTCTAGAAACAATTATGCCGTTAAAAGACAGGTTATATCTTTCGATTATGTTTTTCTCACAATTTATGAGTCAGATGCATTTATTTTGAAACATAAACATTATATATAAATGTATAGTAAACAAGAATAGGAGAATGAAAGAGTGCACATAACAAGAAAAAATTCCAATGAGTAAAATTTGCGTGGAGATTTCTCGCCCTTCGTCAATGAGGGATGAAGAGAGACTCCTCAGTGACGAAAGGCGAACACTTTGGAATTTATATATTCCAAAATTTTCTGACAAGTTTGGAATTCGATTAAAGGTTCGTGTTAAAATATATTTATGAAGAAATAAAAAAAAAATTATGTTTTTTTACCAATTAATATCCTAATTAAATAAATACTTAAGCCTAGAATAAATTACTTAAATGTTAGGATAAATCACGTATATTGTATCATATAAAAAGCCATGTTGATGGGAATATAAGCATTATATCACAGATGTTAACCATATAACTGCATTTTAGAGTTAATGACTAAAGTAATAAAGTCAATTTTTATAATATTTCATTTGAGTGTATAAATGTCGTCAAATATGCTTGGCCTGAAACCTGATAAATGATCATGGGTTGATCTTGAAATTCTTGTTTACTCGAGAATCATTAAAAAAAAATACACTTAATAACTTCATTTTAAAGCAGGAAGCGAAATTAGAAGGAAGATTTACAAATCTTCGTCACTACAGTGACGTTATCGGTTAACGGTTATCATGCTTCCACAAATATGTCGGCAGGAAGGTTATGGATATTAGAGGTTAAGAATATTATTTACATTGTTGTATTTTATCCCACGTAAATTTTAAACAATTAAATGCAAGGGAACAGAATAAAAAATCTAACTATCCCAGCCAGGACTCGAACCTGGATCTCTTGCTTGCGTCTTGGCTGGGACAGTTAGATTTTTTATTCTGTTACCTTGAACTAAAAATTGTTAAAATTTGCGTGGGGTTAAATACTACAAGACAATTATTATTTGTAAAATTAAAATTAAAAATTAAATAACGAGAGTCATCTAAACGGCTTGACAATGTCAGCTCCTTCGAGCATAGGACGATATATTCGTCTGCCTCCGAGGTTAGACTCTCGACACTAGTGCAGGGAATTTAATAACTTATCAGGCTTGTCTCGGTAGCGTAAATGGTAACGCACCTGCCCGGAAAGCTAGGAGATCCAGGTTCGAGTCTTGGCTGGGACAGTTAGATTTTTTTTATTCTGTTCCCTTGCACTAAAAATTGTTAATATTTACGTGGGATTAAATACCACAAGAATATTAATATTTATGAAATAACTGTGTGCTGGAGAGCTGGGACCGGGGTGCGCCGCGGCCTGTCCTGGGGCGGGTCGGGGGCCTGGGCGTGTTGGCGTAGTCCCCTGACTACTCTTGCTTGGGCTACTCATCATGAGATCATGTGATCTCCAGCAAATAAGGATTACTATAGAGATTATTTAGAAAAAAAAAAGAATAAATANTACAAATGGCAAAAATATACTAGACCTCAACACATTTTAACAAAATTTGTTCTTTGACATACACATAGTGCCATAATGGTTTCACTAACTTAACTGTATAAACAATCCAATCAATAAAAAAAAAAAAAAATAAAATAAAATAAAAATAAATTAAAAATAACAGGCGCTGATAACCATAGTCGTTGAGCGCCTCTAAACCACAAACAAAAACAACAATAACTGGGTTTCTTTTAAATAAATGAATACTAGAGAATTGCCCATAAATAATTTTCATTCATTGCATGTAGGTTTTCGGAAACGTTTTTAAATAAAAGAATAAAAATAATCAATACGATCATTTTGTAAATTGGTGATAAATATTTAAAAATTTAGGTCTATTTTCTATTAACTTGTTAAGTTTTAGGGAGGGGGAGTCTTAATTATATGACAAGGCGAGATTCATTACTTGAAGATGGTTTAAAGAGTCTTCTGACGTCACTTGCAGTCAGCTCATCAGCGTTTCTATTATCGGAAAAGGGTTGTGAGACAGGATGCAAACATCCAAGTCTGTTTTTCCATCAATACTTTACTATGGTCCGTAGAATTAGATTCTAAATAAGAGAATGAGAAGTCTTTTCGCTAAGAAGACTTCGAAAACGCTATTCCACCAACTTGAATTCCAAAATTACTTCTAAATACAGATAAATCCTATGTAAATCAAATAGGAGGATCCAAAAAGACCTTAGGAGACATGACAAACCTTACTAGGAACAGAGATACACTTAGAAGCAGAATAACAGCTGCCATAACTACTTGACAATCCTGCTTCTTCTGAGAACCCGTAGAATACCAGTTTGAGTAATTGCTGATATAATTCATTTAATAAAATTAAGAAAACTTATGGAGAATATTATCTATAAGATGTAATTTAGAAACCATTTTTCTCTTTAACACATATAAGAAGGACTTTAAGTATTTGAAATATTATTTTAATTGTGGTTTATTATCTCATGTAAATTTAAAACAATTAATGCGAGGGAATAGAATAAAAAATCTATCTGTCCCAGCCAGGAGTCGAACCTGGATCTCCTGCTTTCCGGGCCGGTATGCTTCCATTGCACCACCGGGACAAGCTAGATAACTTATTAAATTCCCAACACACTAGTGAGAGCCTAACCCACGAGAATGACGAATACATCGTCTTATGCGCGAAGGAGCTGATATTTAATACTAGCTATTTGTCTACTCTCGTTATTTACTTTTTATTTTCATTTATAAATATTAATTTAGTTCTGGTTTATTATCTCATGTAAATTTTAAACAATTAATGCAAGGTAATAGAATAAAAAATCCATCTGTCACAGACAGGACTCCTGGCTGGGTTATCTAGCGACGAGTTATCTAGCTCGTCCCGGTGGTGCAATGGAAGCATACCGGCCCGGAAATCAGGAGATCCAGGTTCGAGGCCTAGCTGGGACAGATAGATTTATTATTCTATTCCTTCGCATTAATTGTTTAAGTATTTGAGTTTATAGTTGGGAGGTTTGAATTTCCTTCCAAATCGTCCTCCAGTTCTTATATATCTGGTCCTGTCTCCTTACATTCCCTCACTTAACCATTCTAATACAACCGCTTCTCGCTTTTACTATCAGCTCACGTCCACGCCTTTAACATATATCGGCATTATATATATGCCCACGCAAAATGTATCCGCGTACACGTCATGAGCGTAAACTACTTGCAACTTATACATTCGCACTTGCCCTTGTCCGAGGCTCATACACCAACGCCTTATATATGTAATCGCGGTATACACTTTGATTCACCTCATCTTATATACACAATATCTGAGATCGACCAAGGGGATAGGGGGAGGGTTTACCAAAGAAGATCAAAATTTAAAATCATACTATCATCCTTGTTTATTTATAGTATTATGAAAAAATGTGTATATTGCTATAGGTGTAAAACGGTTCTGACACTTGCATTCTATAGAATATTAACAAATGCATATTAAGAAAGATATTTAAAAATGTAACTTTGAGGGTTATGTTGGCCTACTCTTATTTTTAATATATAGAAATCAAATTCAGTATGTAGACCTAATACTTAGAACTTTTGAATGGAATTTAAGATTATAAATCGATAGCTGGTCACTCGTTCCTGCGTCCGCTTTTTTTAAAACAGCGAAATCAGTATTTAATGTGTTCGTTATTGGCTGTAATCAGTTGGGGGGAGGGACGAAGATTTTACAGGAATGCGAAAATTTAAAACTTTAATACATTCGTTATAAACAGTTTACGAGAAAAATGTATAGAGCAAAACAAGTGTAAAATGTTTTTATAACATTTATATTCTATAATATTTACTTATAAAAAAAAAAACATGTTAAGAAAGATATTTCAAAATGTAATTTATAGTGTTAAGCTGTTAAGCAGGTCATCTTACTAAAAAAATTACAAAAAAAACAATTGAGTATTTATTCTTTTAATTGTAAATTATTTAAATAATTCAATTTTTCTTTAAATTGAATGATAGGGATATGAAGTAAAAATATAATTTTCTGTTGAAAGACTCTTTTTGAGGAAGAAATTTACTTAAATTTTCGTGTCATTTTCGGATTCTAACCATTCTAAACTATCAGTATTTATGAAAGGTTTAGTGCAAAGCTCTCGAAAAAAGACATGATTAAAGATACAAATATTTTATTTGGTTGTGTTTTTTTATCCCACGTAAATTAGAATAGAATAAAAAAATCTATCTGTCCCAGCCAGGACTCGAACCAGGATCTCCTGCTATCCGGGCCGGTGCACTTACCAGTTATGCTACCAGGACGCGCTAGATATCTCTTTAAATTCCCTCTACAATAGCGAGAGCCTAACTATTCCCTCTCATTAGTTGTTTAAAATTTACGTGGGATAAAAAAACCACAACCAAATAAAATATTTATAATGAAAAATTAAATAAAGTAGTGTAAGAAAAAGTTCTCGTCTTTCTCGTGGGTTACGCTCTCGCTAGTGTAGAGGGAATTTAATGAGATATCTAACGCGTCCTGGTAGCATAACTGGTAAATGCAGCGGCCCGGATAGCAGGAGATCCAGGTTCGATTCCTGGCTGGGACAGATAGATTTTTTTATTCTATTCCCTCTCATTAATTGTTTACGATTAAAGATATTTTTCTTTTTAAAATAATGAATAATTTGTGGTATGTAATACCATGCTAAATTATCTATAAGAAATGCAAAGAGAGCCAGAAAAAAAAATCTTACTACCTCAGCCGGTAATCGAACAATGCTAGCTCAAAGAATCTGACAATGTCAGCACTTCGAGTATGAGATGACATTTTGTTGCAGGAATTATGTGCTGGGAGTTGAAGAGATTATCTAAGCTGCCTCGGTGGTGTAGAGGTATAGCGCGCCTACTAGGAAAGTAAGAGACCCGGGTTCGATTCCCGGCCGAAGTAGTAAGATTCTTTTTTCTGTCTCCCTGTCCATTTTTGTGATTAGGGATAACGTTTATGAATATTGGTTAAGTTAGGTCATCAAACCCTATTTGAAAAATTAATTTGTTATTGTCACCAATTTTTTTTATTTGAAATGTCTTGCCTTATTCCTGGTTTCTCTCCTTTCCTGTTCGTTTTTCTAGTGATCTTGCCTTTTCTAGCCTTGCCTTACTTGTCTTGAAAGTTTAAAATAGCCAGTAACTCATATTTTCGCCTGTCTTTATTGAAACATGGGAAACCTGCCGACGTTACGCAGCTCTCGCGTGACGGACTATATTTATAGAAAATAAGTTAAGTTGAGAGGGAGAGAGAGAGGTATTGTTCTATATAGGCAGAGAGGGGGAGAAAGATGGGGCGAAGTTGAATTCGGCAAGAACAGTATCAGGGGGTACGCAGACGGACACACGCGACCACACAACAATGATATCTTTGCCGGCTCTCCAGGCCCGCTTGAATAACCTGAATGAGGACGTCAGGGCATATCTCTAGCCAGCCACCCCCTCACCACTTCCTACCACCCCTCACTACCCCTAGCTCTCTCTCTCTCTGGATTCCTTTTGACGCCCCCCTCCTATCCTATCTCCTTCTCACTCCCTCTCATTTTCTTTCCTCTATCAACCTCCCTCTCTCGCTCTCTACTCTCTCTCTGTACCCACTCTCTATCCACTCTCTCACTCACTATCTCTCCTTTATGCACTACAAAGCCACAGCCTCTTGTATATCTCTATTTCACTCCCTCCTCAATCACGTTCTCATTTTAATAACAGTGAAATAATTTCCAACCGGTTAAAAATGGTTTTACAGTTCCGTTATGCAGGAGAAGTTTTACTTGACTAAAGTTAAGAAATAAGGAAAAAAAAAAAAAGTATTTTCACTTTATTTTGAAAGAAAATAATCGTAAAATACCGCTTCAAGTTATTAGCTAACATGTAAGAACGATTTAATTTTTTTTTCTAGGAAAGACCAAATATCTACTGACAGCTATCCTGTTCTAAAAACAGGCATTTATTTAGAGATTAAAGCCCTCCAGGGTAGGGCGTAAATCAGCAGTACACGCATGAAAGCTCCAAACTATTTATCTAATTTTACCCCAATTTTTTCCTCAATTTTCTGTGATTTTGGGTCATGAAAAGATGTGATAATCTTTTCTTTTTTTTAGGCTATATCAACGTCCAGGTTATAGGGTCACAGAGAGAGCTCCTATCTACAGATAGCCACCCTATTCTAAGCAACTAAGACATAAAAAAGTTCTCAGAAAGGAAATCCTAACCAGTCTAGAGCTACACTAGTGTTCCACTTTGAATTTGAAAACCACTTCTTTATCACAGAAATTGTGGATATGCAACGAAAACTATGAGGAAGTGAGATTTGGACACCAACGTCAAAAAGGGAATAACCCCCAGTGCTATACATGCAGTAGTGAATGCAGCTACTAAGATTCAACCCTTTAAGTAAACCCCTTAGCACCTTTTTTATCGTGTTAATATTTTACTTTGTACTTTACATTGTCAGATGAAAACTATATTTCAATTAAATAAAATTTAATTTAAATCAGTTAAAAACTTTTTTAAGTAATTATTTTTATGTTTTACGACTGTAGGTTATTCCATGAACAAATGAAATACGAAATACTGATATGTTTACAAAATGGCCATTGGTGTTAAACTGATAACTAAGAGATGAATGAAATGGCACTAACCCTTGATCGGAGTTTGGCTGTTTCAAAAAACAGTTATAAACTTTTAACCCTTAATTTAGTTCTAAACTAACTCTTTAGATTATTTTTATTAAGAAAATTAACTGAAAGTTTATGAATTGTTGGGAAACAATATAGTTTCAGAAAGACATCTCACAAATATTGTATTTATCTGTTTAGTGTAGAAAGAGACTAATCCCCGTGGATTTAGCATCAATAGTAAGGAGCTCCTTAAATTGACCCATTAAGGCTGAAAGTTTTAGGGCAGAAAGCAAACCAACTGTGGAGAAGACATATTCTAATCTAAGCCGTAAACCCTAAATAAAAATAGAAAATAATATATTTTTATCTTAAAGCAGTTATTCATGTAAACCTATGCTTACCTACAGTTATCATCATTTATAATGAGTTTATTAGTGACTCCGCTAAATCGCGAGGGAATGCACTTCCATAATTCACTCGCGCACCATTTTAACCCTTCTTGCTACTGACTCCGTGATGTGATGTGTGTTATTGCCCCCCCCCCCCTCCAACCCTCACTATAAAGTGAACTGTTGAAAAACATTAAAATAATAGTTTGAATTTTGTAATTTAATATTTTTACCGCTATTATTATTGCTCTATTAATTTTAGTACAAAAATTATTGGGATGGGACGGAGCGGGGATTTCTCGCAGCACGAAATTTGATAAGGAAAGTAGAAAATTATATAGAGCTATATGGGATAAGATTTTATTTAAGCTCAAAATTCTTTATTTAATCAGAAACATTAAAAAGACTATTCAGAATATATTATATTTATCAGATAATATCTTATCTTAATATCTGTATCATGTTAATAAAACTGTTAAGTGAAGGTTAAACCCTTAAAAAAAAAATAAAATAAAAAGTGGGTTTAGAAATAGCGCAGATAGTCACGCAGTTACTTTTGGAAAAGAGGTCCCAACTTCCATTTCACGTTCTATGGCTATCTCAAATATTTTTATCATACTCAGTGATTTTTAATTTTTCTTATTCACTAGATGGACTAAGGAAACTACAAAATAATTGGATCTGGGTAATTTTTTTTTTTTTTTTTTTTTTTTTTTTTACAAGTGGGGAAACAAACCGCTATCACTCCTCCTAAATACTGGTAACAGTTACTCTGTTACTCCTCCACTCATACATTCGGTATAGACCAAATGTATATGGTATACAGGTAAAAGATATATTTCCGGGCGGGAACTTAGATGACTGTGGATGAGATAAAACATAATTAATTACTATAACTGTGCAATAGAATTTTTTTCTCCTAAACACTTCTAAAGTTATTAATCAAATTAGTGTCCAAGCTTTTTTTTCCCAAGCACCCCTCATAATTCCCTTGCTTCATCAAAAACATTTATTTATTTATTTAGGATATTTTCGATCAAATACAATTTTAATCAATTATCAGATTCTCTACTCTGCACTACTTCCAGGACGGATGAGGCACGATGTGGACCAGAGCGTGCCTGGGTGCAGCGGACGGGTAGGGGAACGGGTGGAGGGGAGAGGACCGGGCTAAGACGGCACTCCCCTCCACCGCTGACGTCACTGCCTGCCGATCAATCCCCCACAGAGGCCGCCCTCTGCTCCCCTGTCTTCTTTTATACAGTCACTCCTACCTCGCTGCAGGCCTCTTGCTAACCGCTCTGACGTCATAGATCTGCTACAAGTGAAAGTCACCCTCCATCCTAAAAGGATATTGAACGGACAGTGTGCCATTCTTTATATCACACACCACATAGCTCGTGTTCCTTTATAATAAGCAGGCATCAATACAATCGATTTAGAAGTAGGGGGCTATATATATATATATATA
>KZ807028.1:311316-348273 GCA_000696205.2 Oncopeltus fasciatus
TTTTTTAAATAAATTTTATAAAAATAAAATTTTATAAAATTTTCTCTAGATATTATGATATTAAATTTTTTGGCTTTCACTAAACTCTTTCCTCCTCGATCCACTTTAACCATTACATAAACTTTCAGAAGTGCAACTCAAATACTGAATTTATTTTATTACTTTAAGAAATTTACGCACAGATAAAATTTCCCTTCTGCAGTGAAAGTTTCGTCAAAATTCAACTTGAATGATTTAATTTTCTAAAGACAATCAAGTCATTATAAGAATATTTTTTAAAATCTTGATGTTGTTCTTTGAAAAAGTGGCCCTATTCTCAATATGGCACACCATTTTTTGACACACTGGCAAATTGTAACTATCCCTCAAATTTTACTAAATCTATTTATTTATGTTGAGATAGAAGGGAGAACATGCTGATCACTGACCTCCTAATAAATATGCTTTATATGGTTTTGTCATTGTTAAGAATGTTTAAAGCGAGTAATTGAACAAAAGGATAATAAATAAATAAATAATAAATTTTGGGCTGATTACTACTTGTAATTGAATATTTTAAAAAAATTCAAGCTGCATTCTTTTTAAGAATCATAACATTTTATATGATAAACTTTATATATATATATATATATATATATATATTTATACGTATGAATCATCCATATATTCTTTCCCTTAAAAGGACTTCGTGTAATTTTGAAAGGTAGTGCATTAAAAAAGAGATTCCATATAGATAAGCTTAGAGAAGTTTCATGTAAAATTTAAGAAAAAAAAACCTGTAATTTATATATTGTATTGGGGAATTGCTCAGAACACAATCTTGTAAGTGTTCCCTTAACTTATGCTTTGGGGCAATTTTGCTAATGTCTGCCATTTTAGAGGCCATGGAATGGATAGTTTCAGAAGAAGGTGAGCTCATCTCTTATCTCTAGAATTTTCCATGGAAATAATCACTTCTGAAATTCTCCTTTATGAGTTGAAAGATAAGGAACAATCAGGGATTTCTGTGTCACTAAATTTCATCATAAAACTAATTAAGCAATAGTTTTCTATGAGTCCTAGCGCTGCTGGTAACGACTAAAAGAGGTTACCTAGACCCAGTGTTTTTTAGAACAGGGTGTGTTCTCTTAAAATACGTTAACTGTCAAAAGAGTTGTTATTAAGCAAATAAATAAACAAAAAATTATAATAATGGGATATATAAATTAATGATTAATATATAATTTAATAAAAATTATAACCGAGGATGAGGCGATGGTTCGTAATGCTTTTTTTTTCAGATACCCCTTTTCCTACCGAAATGTTATTGTAATTCGTGTGGTAACTTTCTTTTATACGATAGCCTCAAAAATCAATATTTCTTCTTTATGACCTCATTTGAATTTATCCAACATATATTTTCTTTAAAATTTACACTTTAACAATAATATCACGAAAATCCTTAAAACAACATACCAACTTAGGCTACTAATTGTTAAGTTAGGATTGTTCTAATAAGACTATTCTCTGGATTATTCTTCCCCATGCTTAGTTAATGTAGAAATATTTTTTGATACACGACATTATTTTTATAATCAAATAGAGGATATGAATGAAAAATATATATGGTAGTGTAATAAACCGACCAATGATATTTTTCTTTCTTCTGAAGTACTCGTTCCGCTTCTTAAGTCCCTCCCTCACCTACAAAAAAAAACAAAAAAAACAACTAAAAACTAACTTTAGTCCCATCAAGTGCTAATAATATTTTGAATTCATTTTTGATTTCTCTAAAGGTATAATTTTTTGGTTTTAAGAAACACAGTTTGTATGCCCTCTCACATCATCACAAAGCTGTAAAAAATTGATTCTGGAGACCCTATAAAGAAAAGATAAGAAAAAGTACTCCTTAAAATTTTTTTCTTGATAACTATAGTTCAGTTATGGCAAAGCATTAAAAAAGAATAAACGAGATGAAAACTAATAAGGTAGTAAGGGTGTGTAAGGGATATTACAAGAACCAAATTTAGGTTAGTGATTATCCTTATCGTAGATTTATCTGTAACGTCTCTAGTAACAGTGAGAGTAATAAACCTTCACGTAACCTACTTTATAAAGTAGTGGGGTGGATACTTATTTTAAAAGCGACTATTATTATGCCATCGGAATCAGCCAATTAATTTGAAGGTTTTTGAAGTTTATGTTCGTGAGTATGAGCTGGTTAAGTTGTGAATTGGGTCTGATTAAGGAAGCTTTCCCTTCTCAAATCTGCTAAATTCAAGATAAATTTTTCTACAGGCCTATTTGTCACACTATGATCCTATAAAAAAAAAAAAAATCTAACTTCCCAGTATAGTTTTGTTTTATATAATTACCTCATTTTAAAGGTCTTTCTTTGAAACTACATATAATGTAATGTTAAAAGTTTTTTTGTTTTTTTTGGGGGTATTATCATCTAGGTTATTAACGTCAGTGAAGTGATTCTTACGCGTATAAGATGAGCGAAGGGTACTACAGGTGAGTGGTGGGGTGAGGGTGAGTGGTGGGGGAGATGGGCACCAAGACCGAAAGCGAGGGAATTTGCGAACTGAAATCTCTCTGTAACTTCGAACCCGGCTTTCTGTAGATACGTTCGCCCCCCCCCCCACGATCCTACATCCCACACAGGGCGCTCACACCTCCCTGGACTTGGGGACTTTGTCACTAGTCCGTCCCCAACCCGAGACATGGATAAGATTTTGCTCAATCACGAATTTAGCCTTTCATTTTTGCATAGAAATGCCACATGCCAAATTTCATTAAGAAAAACCGTGCGCTGTGGCCTGTAGATAGAGCTTAGGAACACACACACACACACACACGCACGCACGCACATATATATATATATATATATATAATTATATAATGTAAATACATTTTAGTGACTATCATTTTTTGTGTTTTATAGCTAGGATTGGAGAAAATTTCCAAAAATCTGTCATGAGAACTACGCCAATAGTTACATCCCATCGGCATTCGTTAATAGATCTTTCATATAACCTTTATTGGATGAACCTCTGTTATAAAGTCTCTGTTTCATCAAAACAATGTAACCTATTTCTTCTACTAAAGTCCGAAAACAGATCAAGTGTAAGGTAGGTCAACTTGCAATACAACATTTCCTGAGAAGTCCAGATGTGTATACTAACTAAACAGGTACTTTTTAAATCTAATGAACCCTATATTATGTGTTGAGTAGCCTCTTTTAAGGTCTTTACTGAAATTAATTTATGTTGCTCCTTGGCTTTATCTTTATCGGGCTTCCTCAAGATGAGTATTGAATGGATTTGTGTTCTACCTTTTTTGCATATGGGGCAGATGTTCTAGCCCAATCATTCATCCACTTAGTCTTTGCTACTGGTATAGTGCACCTTACGCTTTTGAGTCACCTGCCTTCTCATTACTCATTATACCAGATTGGTTTGGTACCTATGCAAGCTTAACTTTATTGTTCTCCATAAGTTGTAAAATAGAATTACAGCAACCGTGGAGAATTACAACTTTCAGATCCTAAAATATTTGTATAGCAGGGAGTTTTTTCTTTTTGTTATCCTTCGGCTACCATCTTTATGGATTAAACGTCTGCCTTGTAGAAGGTATGATATAATCTAAGAAAGCGATTTACTTTTTCTTTTGTTTTGGCCAAAACACCTGCTCTAAATCTCCATCTTGGAGCCTTCTGAATGACTATCTTTTGATGCGAAAATCGTGGGTGGAAAATCATTCTCCGATATTTAAAGGACTGGGTTTCTTTTCATTCTTCACAGATGGACCACCATATGCAGAAAATAAGTACGATGTGCTCATTGTACGGCTTTATTTTTTACCTAAATTTGAAACAGTTATAGTACCAGGAGAATCTCCTTGGATAGTACTTAGATACAATATCACCTTGTCGATTCGACATCTATGCCACCAATACCGAGACGCCATATCGAGCATAATATTGGGACAACAGTGAAGATTCAGTTATGACTTACGAACACACTAAATGAGCACCAAAATGTATTAACAAACTTAGGTTTAAATTTAGGAGGAGGTTCAGGAACTGTGCAATCACAAGTGCGACTATAAAATCCGCCCAAAATTGGATGTATTTCCCTTGATTCCAAAAAAATTCCAAGACATCATCTTTTACAAGGAGGCACAAGAGAGGCGAGAGAACTCCCACTGTGAGAAGCCCGCTCCATTGGTCTCGTTCGGCAAAAGAATCGTTCAGTGAGGAATTAGCTTGTCTAAAGGTGCTTTCTATCCTCTATCTCGTCATAGTAGGGGTTTTATAAGTATGCCTTCAATGTCCAAAAATATGGCGAGTGTCGTCTCATTAATCAATACGATAACCAACATTTAACTAATTGCTGAAATTTCTGAACTATGAAGGTTGTTTAACAATATATTGATAATGGCAGATAAGAATATAAGTAATTCTGTGCTTAGAGGAACTTACACGTTAGTGAACATTTAAGCTTCATTATTAGTGGAATTTGTCAAATTGACCCATAGCAGTCCAAATATCTAAATGTCAATTATGTAGGCGTTACATACGTAATATAAACAGATTTCCCACGTTTCATCAACTATGAAATGGGTATCAATATGAGAGTGAAAGAGGAAATTTAATTTACAAGCTGAAGAGAAACCCCTAAGTTTGCTCTGGACTACCTGGGAAGGAAGAGAAGGGGACACTCGCCGATCATTTTACAGTTAAATTTATAGAAAATTAAATTTTAATTACTTTTTTTAAATACTTTTTCGTAACTTAACAACGAGAAACATTACGATTATCAATTATGAAAACCCATTTTACATTCTTCATATTTCATCGGAATTTAACAAATCACCTTTAACGTTTGTAATCAAAGGTTTAAATTTAAAAAAAAATGCGATTTGACCATTACTTAAATTGTATTCATACAACATGTGTACTTTTTTTTTTTTTTTTTTTAAATGTTGTGTAATAAAAATACTTTAAAATTCCTTTTTACACTTTTTTTTTGTTTTATAAATTTTTTTTTTGTAACGCTATCAACGAAGATTTTAAGTTATATATTTAAGTTTATTCCTTAGCCCCCCCACCCCCGCTCTCCCGCGACGAATATATGACAATTACGAGCTCATACAACGTTTAGTAAACAGAGGCTGAAATTGTTTTTAACGCTACCACATTAGAAAATTTACTGCAATGGCTCCCAACTGTAAATTGGGTGAAGTTGTATCTGATTATAAATTTTAAACTGATCGAAAAAAAACAAACTCAAAGGGGGAAATTATGATTATTGTTTGAATATATAAAGCACAAGAGTCTGTTGATTTAGTGGGTGACGTTGGTACTAGAGGAAATCGATTATATGCCCCCTCGATTGCTTATAAAAGTTTAAACTAATCGCGTGTGAAAGTTTTTTTCCCGAACTTATTTCTTAGCCATAAACTCAATCATAATTAAACGTTCACTGACCCCCTAACACCTCGGTTGTGTTGTCGAAGTTACGAACTGCCCCAGTGACTGCCAGTCACTGCTACTATTCCTGTTACTTTATCCAGCTGTATGTTTTAGGTTACCTATAAAGAATATATTGACTTGGCAAAATTTAAAATAGAAAAATTTACTCTGGATATAGTTCAAAATTCAAGAAAATAATTTAAAACATATTCAATTAAAAACAATTACAGTATAATAAACGTATTAATATCGATATTGAATAAGTGAGCATGCGTGGCAGATCTATAAAGGAGCTGCAACAAAAGTAACTATTTCTTCTGTAAGGTCCTAGTTAAAAATAGAAGTGGATTTCCGCTAAACGGAAAAGGAAGTAAAATCATAAATCGATTTATTTGAAGTATTCCTTCATATTTTCAAAAGCAGGCCGAGCTTACTGCCATTTTTTTAGAGTTCAGTGCACCCTTGATCAAAACACCCGGGGGAAAAAAAATGGTGTAATATTGAGTTAGTTCGACATGGAGGTGGGGGTCTTCGAGATATAATCCATATATGACGTCATCTGGCTTAGCTTCCATGGATATGGTTTGTCTGGTTGGTTTAATGATGACGAAGTAGTATTTACTTTAGTATCAGATTCGATTGAAATTCAACCTAGTGATTGACAATTTCTCTTCCCCAAAAAAATATTTTATGCCCTTCTTTCTTCACCCAAATTTTGTCAGAAATAAATGTCTGCTTCACTAGGAATAATGAAAAGTATATTATCCGAATTAAAGCCTTGCCATAAAATAGATTTCTACAAAACTGGAACACATATGTATTAAAAAGTTGCCCAAGAGTTAAGCACAGTTATTAATAACAATTTTTTTAATAGAAAAGTAATATATTAATGTAGTTTCCTAATATTTGTGAAAATTTTTCAATATATTCTTATTACATATATGAGTATGTGTCTGTGTGCTGACGATCAACAACCACAGTTTTCTATTATTTAAAATGTTAAAAAAAAGGCTGTGTTTAGTATTTTATAAAATTGGACCAATAGGAGTGAGAGATTGCCTGATAAGTCGAGTGTGGGTATATACATTTTTTGGAAAGCAGCAGGAGTAATATTCAGTTTCGTATAATTCAACTCTACCCAGATAATAAATAGATAATAAAATAAATTCGAAGTTACTAAGAAAAATTAAACAGTTATGAGCGAAGATTTACCTGAAATGGCGCAATTAGTTTTTTTTCCCAAAGAAATATTATATGTAACTCAATAATTTAAAAATTAAACATTTATATAATTTATTTGACCATGAGCAAAGCAATAATAAAGAAAATTGAAATTTTTATGTGATTCGATTTATAAATATATTATATACCAGAAAGAGAAATGGTCAAAAAATAGCCATTCCTCACGAATTCTTTTAGCTTATAAATAGCATCTTTCCACAGAATAGCTTTACATTTTTTATTGAACATTTTACAGTCGGATTCTTCATATATTTGGTTAGGTATAAGTTGTTTGGTATGTTGTTGTTAGCTATATTTATTAGTAAAGTATTTATTTTAGGTTGTAAGGTGTATTTTTTATTTATTTTTTAATCATTACATTCATTTATTAATTATAGTCTATTAAGAATGAGATTATTTAATTTGACTTCATTATAAAAGAAATTAACAAATAAGAAAATTTACATGAGGAGTGAAATTGTCCAGTGACAAATTATAAAATTACATGAAATATTTGTTCCCAGGAGGTTCGAGTTCATCTTCGTTTGAGTTGGCGGGAAGGGTTAAAACCCTTAAAAGGATTATAGTTGGCTTGTGCATATGGGTTTAGTGGTATTGTAGTTGACTATTGAAAAGGGATAAAAAGTAGGAAAGGAAGTCCTGAACTGGAGGAATATTGAAGCTATGTTGAGGGGAAGAGTGAAGGGAAGGGAAGGGAACATTTACGATTATTCAGGAGATTTTGGATTGGACGGATTGAATTCTCTAGGTGTAAGATAGTATGGCGGCACCCCAGAGTTCTGCAGAGTAAGTTCAGATTGGTCGCAGTAATGTCTTGTTCGACGTTAGTATGTCATCTGTTGTAAGTTTTGAGTTTATTTTTATAGAATGTATGCTCGAACTATGTGAGCCGTGAGTCAAGATGGGACTCAGGGTAGCGAAGGGAATGTAATTGCGCTCTGGGAATGCTGTTCAAATTTAAGTGGGCAGGGGTTTTTCTTTTCGTAATTATAAATAATATTGAACGCATTTTGATTCATTAATTTTTATTCTCTTTAATTTACTACACCATTGTTGGATACTTGCTAGGCGTGCTTGTAGGTTTTGTAAACAGTTTTGGGGTTGGTTTAGAACGAACGATATTATTGCCTTTAAATCTGCAAATAGAGCTAAGAGAATAAATAAAAAAAGAGCTCGGAGAGTACTTGGGTCAATAGGGATGTCAGCAACATATAGGATAAATAGGATAGGCCTAGGTAAACAACCTTGAGGAACTCCGATAGTAATTGGAGTATTCAAACCCTTGCCGGATCCTTAAAGAATCGGTTGGATAAGTATACTGAAAGATTTTAGGTACAATTAGGAAGTATCGATTGACAAGAATACAAACTATCACTGTGCAAGATTTATCGAATTCATGAGAAACATTCAAAAAAGCTCCTGGACATCTCTTCTTCCGCCCCAGGGAAGAAGATATCTTGTTTATGACACTACTGAACAGTCGATATACATATATACTGAACCCCCATCGCTAAATTTNACACTACTATATATATATTAGTTTAAAAAAAGAAAACTATTAGTATTTTTAAATAGGACTAAATAATGCGGCCGCCTCTATTTCTCCCTCTTATTATAGAATTCAAATAAAGCTTACTTAATATTTTTAATTGCATTTTCATAACAATAAATATTACTTGAACTATTTGATATGGCTCTTAAATATCCAAAGGACCTCTTTATTATCGTTTTCAATTTGTTCCAAAGCTAAATATATTCTTATTGAAATATAAAAATTTAACATAATTACTTTATTTAAATGGCAAATAGAATAATAATAATAACCAATAAAAAGTTGGTTTATCATAAAAAATGTAAAAAATTGTAGATACTAAGCAATTTATTTTGCTAAAATGTGATAATTCCACTGCTTTTCTTATTTCCTTTGATCGGGTTCTGCAGTTATCACATCAACCGTATAATTGTAGAACTTAAAAAGAAAGTTATCTCCACAATCAAATAAATCATCTAAATTTAAAAAAAAAATATCATCTAAATGAGATTTAGAATGAGATGACAAATAGTTTAGCTTACAGAAAAAGATGCATGGTTTGAAATTATTTATGTTTTTTTCTTCTTCTTGATGCTACACATTTTAGGAATAAATAAAAACTGGCTCAATTTTGAGAAACATTCCTAAAGAAAGGACGAATGATAAATTATCTTATACTAAGAAATGTCTATTATCTGAAATTCTCAAAGCAATTAGGGGAAGATATCTGAACTGCCTATCCCGTTAAAATATTTTATAAAATCCCCATCTCACCCCCAGTGAAAATCTGTAAGGGGGAGAGAGACTCAGACTTCCCCCACTGTCGGCCGACACAAGGGGCTGAAGAGGAGTGAGCGGTGTCCGCATAGCTCACATAGGGGTATCTTCCTGCTTATCGGCCGCTAACAGCTGTGAGAGCCACGGGGCTCTACAGATACGGGAGCGACGCCCTATTTCTAAAAATAGTGGAATCCGAGTGGTATTTGTGTGAGCACGCGAGATCCACGGCACCTGGGCGCACAGGTGGAAGGTGTGGGACGCTCTCATTCCGTTGGTGGCGAGTGAGACTCGAGATACCTCTAGGCAGGCACTCTGTGTGCCATACATATCATTATATATATAAACACATATATNTGCGCCGTTAGATGCCTAGCTTGTGCCTCGGGAAGGAGGATGGTCTGATGGGGCAGATTTTTCTCAAAGATTCATGTTGGCATCACGAGTATATATATATATATACATGTATAGTACTTAATTATTATAACATGAAAATATATTTGTCAAGTAAGTTCTATAGTATTAGAAAGAATAGGAAAATTATAATAATCAAAATCTGAAAAAAATTTCTATCTCTTAAACTAAATGAATATTATTAGTCTATTGAATTAACTTATAAGAAATTAAAACAAGATTTATCACTAAGAAAGCAAATTATTTAGCTGACATACATTTAAAAACGATTTTATATATTCATTAACTTCAACCATGATTTCAGAGTTGAGGTATAAACAAAATTTAGTTGATTCACCGTAATAGCTCTAAGCATTGTTTAAAAAATTTATACAAATCTTATCCTACTTAAGATAAGATAAATAAAACGTATTTATATGCGTTTGTAATTTTAAAAAATTAATCAATTAGTTCATAAGTGTTGTCACTTCTAAACTTTTCCCTAAGACCGATTTTAGCCAATAAATATTTTATCTAACTATTTGAATTAATAATTATAAATAACGATTTTTTTTTTAAATTTCAAAATTAGGTTTAAAAGTTTTATTGAAATAGTAAAAACTAGTTCCAAATATTATTATACTAAATATGTCCGTTTTATCTATTTGATGTACTGTAACTTTAATGTTTAACATGTACAGATAAATGAATGAATTATTATATTAAAATGCAAGTATTCATAGTGGGAGAACATTCTCTATGAAAACTGCCAGTTTAGTTCTTGTGAGAACTTTACTATGCTTTTTAATATTCAGACACTTAAAGTGCTATCACATTTCTAAAAGTGGACAATATTTTCGAGGGGAACCCTAAATTAGAGGGCTATGTTGTTTTTTAAAGTGACAGTCCTAATGTGAAATTAATTATAACATTTCATATTTTATTCCTTTTTAGACGTTCACTATACCTGTTTGTTTCAATTTTGTGTCTTATGACACTATTTTATAATTTAGTTTACATTTCGATACATAAGTACTGTATATAATTTAAAGCGCTTTTCGTTTAAATTTAAAGTGGAATTGACTTGTCTTTGACATGTGTTTGTAAATTTTAAAAATAACTTGTGAAATTGCAGTTTATAAAGTATGAGTCTTTTTGAAAGGAATTTTATTTTAAATTGATAATATTCTAAGGTTTACAGCTAATTTGATAATTAATATTTTACAGGAAGATGGTTTCTGCATTTAAGTGAGAGTTTAGTGTCAAATAATTTTTTATTATATTATATAAATTTTTATTAAATTTAAAAGTCTGTATATCTTCAGTATGTAGTTTTCCGCAGCCGTTTATCGACGAACCCTGTATATTAATTGAATTACTCATTCATAAAATTTTTGTAAGTTTTAATTTTTTAATTTTAAATAAATCGTGAATATTAAGAGTAATTACTCAAGATCCATGTAATACTACTAACATGAACATCTTGATTTCCTTGAGGGCTAATATTAAGAATGACCTAGCTCGTTCATATTTTCTGATGAAAATTTCCAGAAAAGAGAATTAGGTATCCTGAGATGAGATTTCTGAGCCTCTTTTATTATTTTTTTTTTTTTCCTTTTTTGTCAAGATGGATGAAAGACAAAAATATCATAAATTGATTACCATAAAGGTTCGGAGGGTTTCGGTAGAAGTAGGCACGCGACGCTGGCCATGTCATTACGTAATGCTGTGTAAGGGTAGGGAAAGGATTTTCAGAATCAGCTGATCAATTTCCCTGAATTCGTAGTGATTCCTCCAGATCAAAATTTAAGGACTGTCTTAATAATTAAAAGAGGAAAAAGTGGAAGATGGTATGTGTTCGAATTTTCTACATTAATTCATGTAATTGGACTAAACACAAAATGGGTATGGTTACTGTAATTTAAAGTTCTAAAGTGTTGTGCTTACCAATCGATGCAAATTTAAGAATCCAACTCTGTCTCCTCCTTCCCCCAAATCTTTCCAATTTTGTTGCAGCTGACTTCACCCCCTTGTTTTCGTCTCTGCCCCTTCCTGTGCTTTGATGTGGCTTTCAGAGCTATGTTATTCCTTGAGGGTTTACTCTATAGTAATTATTCTGTTTCTCCTTCTTTATTATTTAGCTTAAGACTTTGATTGGGATTTACCTGTATTGGGAATTCGACTTTTGTATTTTTTTTTTTTTGTTTATCAATGAACTATTGTCATGAGAATCAAAATTTTTTTATCAGACCATCCGAAGTAGTATTGGTACGTTTTATACCGTACATTTTACGGTCCTTGTAGTAAACCCAGCCCTAGTATTCTTTCTGAGTTATGTGAGCTCTCACTTAAGTAATTTCTTAAACTTTCACTTGTACTTAAACTTTTCGACTTTTGTTTCGTTGGCTATCCTTTCCGCTCTTTCATTAACCATTTGTTCGATTTGGCATTCTGAGTCTTACAAACTTTGCCTGTAAAGAGTAAAAAGAGTTTGGTCAGAGTTATAATGAGCCCGAAATGAATTTTGGTCGCCAATTAAGTCGAAGAGATCCAGTTTT
Source organism: Oncopeltus fasciatus (assembly GCA_000696205.2). Taxonomy (NCBI): domain Eukaryota; kingdom Metazoa; phylum Arthropoda; class Insecta; order Hemiptera; family Lygaeidae; genus Oncopeltus; species Oncopeltus fasciatus. The sequence goes on from KZ807028.1 coordinate 323,276, forward strand.
TAATTTGTACCCATTACGGGTTTAGCCCCTCTGTGGACAACCTTTTTATCAAGAAATGACAGCATGCTTAGTTTGAAGGACCCTGAGAATAGGGTATATATCTACTATTAGAGAAAACCATTTTCCACGACCCAAAATAATTAAAGGTTATGTAAATGGGGGGGGGGGAGTCCTGACTAGTGAATCCACTCCGTGATTACGCCATTTTCGAAAATCATGCCTGTAGCTTCAAAAATGATTTAATTTATCTTTTTGAAGCAGTGAAATGAATTCTAAAATAACATTACAATGATCATAATTGACTAATAATAATATCGAGTGAATGAATGTACTCATAAACAATAAAGTCGAAAATAAGAAAAATAAAATATAATTTCCAAAAAAAATCAATTATTAAAGAACAAAAGCTTCTTGCCTATACTAACCAACTTAGGAAAATTTTAAATTGTAAAATTATTCCTTCAGTTTGGAACAGACATTTGTTCTTTTATTATCTCACAAAAATCTATACATTATATTATTGCCAAACATAAATTCTATACATAATACTGTCTTTGTAAATTTTTTTTATTTTGTTTAAAAACTAGACGCATTCTGAATCTTAAAAACACTCCGCATTGCGTTATCTTTAAATGAAGACGCTTGAATTATTGAAGCAAACTTATTTTTTCTTCTTTGCTTTTAATTAGTAGAAAAAAAAAGTTGACAGCTTTTCGTGTGGTATCTCGTAGAGGAATACAATATAAATTATAAGTAGTGCTTTTCTACAGCTGCATTGCAGGGGATAAAAAAAGAAGGGGGTTGGACCATACTGTGCCACAAAAGGTTTTAGGTATTGCGGGTCAAGCATTCAGTGCGCCGTTAGATGCCTAGCTTGTGCCTCGGGAAGGAGGATGGTCTGATGGGGCAGATTTTTCTCAAAGATTCATGTTGGCATCACGAGTTTTAAAAAAGAAAAAAAAAATGTTTTTCATCTAACACAAAATGGCGTACTAAAAGAGGACATTTAACTATATAACTAGGAAGTTATGCACAACCTATTTTTAAAGTAGAGAACTAAAAGCCATAATGTGATAAATGTTGCTTAAGAACAAGTTTGTCAAAGATTGATATCGGGCTTGGGTAACGGTGTTATCTGATAGATTGAATTAATACCTTTTCATCATATCATATTATATATATATANATATATATATATATATATATATATATATATATATATATATATATATATATATATATATATATACGATAAAAAGGTATATATCCTACTTGTTATCTAACTTATATTTTTTTTAAATTTTGTACAGATATTAGCATTTTCTTATCCATTTGAATATAAGATGGCATAGTATAGTTATTATAGCCTTTGCGACTGAGACAAAAGTCTTAATTCAATACTCATGTACAGCACAGTTCTGTGCTTCTGTCAGTGGCATCCTAATGGATTCCTGGTGTATCCATGACTTCACTTCCGCATCGCTGTATCTGTTTCCTTGCTTATGTGTCCTTTATTTAACATTTGTTTTACTAAGTTATTCTGCTATAAAAACTCGATTTTAATCTTCGCTGTTGATTATAATCGAGCCTAGTTATGATTCTACCTTTTCTCTTTATAGTACTGTAGTAAAGGACTATTATACTATAATAGTAGTATAGACTATAATTATAGTCATGATGACATTTTTTAGATTCCACTTCTCAAGCTACATTTGGGTTTATTTTACCAGTCTCTTTTGCTTTGCTAAATATTCTTCCTTATATTCCTTCACTGGAAGTTCATCTCGGGCTGAATTTACAACTGCCTAGCATGATTTATAGTATGTCCCTAACAGTATAGTAACCTCCCAGTGGTTGTTCAACCCAGACAGTATTTGACGGCTGTCTACCACTTTATCTTGTCCACCTGGCTTGCACCTTTAATTTTTACTATAAAATATTGTTCGCCATTATTAAGGGCTTCTTGAACTGGAATCTCTACTATACTGCACGCAATCTTGCCTGGCTCCCTATGTCCCTTCACTCTTTGTTTCACTCTAAACGTATCTGTTACCTTACAAAGCCTTTTTATTCTTGAGTTATAACTGGGACTGGATTTGTCGGCTGTCTCAGTTTTGTCAGTCTAAGTCCTGCACTTTTACTTCTAAATCTAACTGTATTGTTATTTCGGTATGCAATCTTTGATGGTAGGCTCTTGGATTTGCAGAAGTCCGGTTCACTCTGTTGACTAGCTCACTTAGCTTTTCGATCTTACGGCATCTGTAGCTTTGCTAAGCCCTCCTTGTCTTGCTATCTCGTCTGGCGCCCTGCTCGAGGCTTCGCTCCCCACTCCAATTGTGTCTGCTGCCTCGCTGAGCCCTCCTCCACTTGTGGCTCCCCTCCCATCGGGTGGCTGGATTTACCGACGTCGGTGAGAGGCGACGGCGGAGCTGTCTGCGGGTCGCTATCTCCACGCGTGTGTGACGACCTTTGTCACCAACAGCGCTATCGACATTCCGTTTCCGCAGCACGTCAGCTTCCTTACCCCCTCCATCGGCCCACGCTTCCATGCGATCGAATGCCCCCCTCGCAGATCATTATAAGCTCATGCTATCTTAAATTCTCACTTTCAATGTACTTCAAAAACAAAAATATGTCAGAAGTCATAGTACAATATTAAAATATATCCTAAAATAACTCTTTCTTTTATAGAAATATCATTATATTTTGTCAGTTCTCAATAAATTCTTATTTTATTCTTATCTATGTTATTATGTATTAATAAATGAGTTCAAGTGACATTTACTTGAGGGCTGAACAATTATATGAGCCTCAACTCATTTAATTAAATGATCTAATTACTTTTGTCCAGGATCTTCATGTGTTCCAGATATTACCAAAACCTTCTTCTGTTAAATAAAACAAAAACGAGAAAGAGCTTCAGATCGAACGCCTAAGTCAAAAATTAGTTATTTTAAAAGTTTTCAAAAAGTAGCCTAAATCATTTTATAAAGGGAGGGGGTTCACCTGAACCGTGGATTATAATTTTATTGTCTAGATTCTGCAATTACTTTTTTTTAAAAATGAAACTTGACAAGTTGCTTTTGAATGCAAAATGAAAGGTCTAGCAAAATTTAATGAATAATAGTGTTGTATTACACGAAATGTCAAGAGTGAATAGTACTTTCTTTGTTGCGGGGGTAATATTTAGTTAAGTACAATAATACTTGATACACATTTGTTTATTTATGAAAGATATATTATTATAAAAGAATTTATTTATTCCTTTTTTAGGTTTAAAAAAAATTATTTATCAACTGCAATAATTTAAAATTCGCATAGTTTTGGCAGTTATTCAACTCCTGCGTTTTCCTTATGATTAAATTTTAGACCCAAATAACCCTCGGAGTACCATTTATAATATTTAACTTAAATGGCTAGTATGTAGTTTTGTAACTATGGGTATTTAAAATAGATATTGATCATAATCATGAATGAGAAAATGTGTTTTTATGGTGATGTACTATCACTTATGAACCCATTATTGTATTCTATACATTACAGGGATATTGGGGTAGGAATGTATATCTACGAATCAAAATATGTCAAATTGGAAATTATTATTGACAGAGGTAAATAGTACTGTACATATTCTTGAGCTTAATTAATATATTTTTATATCAAAATTTTTTGATCGTTATTGCCAAACGAACAACTATAATAATCTGATACAAGCTCATAGCAGCAAATGTCCATTTGGGATTTTGGGGGGTGGGGAGGTAAGGTATGAAGCGGGTAAAGGGGGTTGAAGACATTATTTCCCTATGGTAATTTCCCTCCAACCCTCTCATCCCCCACCCCCTTGTCCCAAATAGCTTTGCCCCCGAGTTGGAAGGCCATTCTGACTGGCTTCCTCTCTGCCGAATTGCCGGTACAAAGCGCCAACACAAAGCTATAATTCTGACAGCTATTGCACTTTGATCTGCTACCTGCTGGAGCTAAGCGATGTCCTTATGCCCCGCTGTGACCTGGAACCCATGGACAAGGCCTCTGATAATGTTCAGAGACCGCCATAGCCAATCAGAGATTTGAATTAGTACTTTCACTTATAAATAGTTATTAGTTCAAATGGAGAGTTTTTGACCGAAGAGATTATTAGTAGAGAATTTATTGAAATTCGGTCAAGGCTGATCCANTTCCATCACCCTAAGTGGTTGAAAGGGAGGCTAAAAATAAAATAAAATGTTTCATCACTTCTTGGATGGCTTAAAATGGCGGAGCAAGAAGGGTTTAGAGTTTTATTTTAAATTTTTAAAGTTTTAAAAATTTAAAATAAATTTTTTTTACATGTATTCGTTTATTATAAGTCTAATAAAACAAGTAAGATATATTTTATTGACGATTATGTCCAATAACTTTTTAATGCTTTTTAAAAAATAATAAAAACATTTTAAAAAATTAATCTCTCCTTTTTAATTTGAAGAAAGAGAATCCGTTCTTTATGCTAAATTTTGCAAATTGTCAAATATATTTATTTGTTGTTAAATTCAGAAAAGGATGATATCATATGTTTTTTATTTGAAGATTAAGATTAATTCGTTAAGGTTAGCTCTATGCCTTCTAGAGGGAGGACATGACGACTGTTATTATATTATATTTTATATATTCAAAATATCTTCCTAAGTTTTCATAGTTCATACAAAATTCGATACTTTGAAAAGATAAGTAAAACATAAGGTAAACGGAGTAAAACTTGTAGACAACATTTTGTATTTAAATTCAATTTTCTACTTTGATGTATCCCCAATCAAATTTTTACGGGTGGGTGTTATGATTTTGATTTATCAGGCACATTGAAATTGACAAATTAAACAAATATTCTTCCTGAAGTAGCATCTATACATTTTTTTAAAATCTTATGTTTCTATTTAAAGACATGAGTATGAGGTACTAATTATTTATTTATTTTTTAATACAATAAACAGAAATGTTAATTTTGCTACACCGATCGGGAAGGAGTAGGTTTGAGGATGCATCCAACTCTCTTAAGAACATTCTTAAAATCATTCTCATCACACACCATTAAGTTATACCATAGAATATTATATTAGAAGAATAAAATTTACACCTACTAAGTTTAATAGATTTTATCATAGTAGTAATATTTACAAAGTAATAATAATTATTTAGTTAGTTCTTTTTTAATATATAATAAGGTTCATATCTTTGATTTGTAAATTCTCATTTCAAATATATAAATAACCTTTTTTTTTACTTAATATATTATTTTATTAAATACGACAAAGTATTAAAAAATATACATATTTAATGTAATCATTATCTAAAAAATGGTAAATTATATACTAAGCATAAAAGATTTAAAATAATTGACCAAAATTATATTTTCAAAAGTATACTTTTTCTTTTGCGAGTAAAATACCTCATCTCATTTCTTTTTCGTTTTGATTTCTACAAGAGATCCAGGCTAAAGTAAAAAAAAATACATTCACTTTTCATATAATTATAAATAATAAAAAAATGTATTTTCGAGGCGTGTGGGCAGTCTTAAGACATTTTTGGAATGTATTGGAATATGTCCAAAGTTAGAAACAGGGACATTCGCTCATGTAGTTATGCAAGCCCATTTAATTTTAAAATTAGACCAATGTATGTATTTTTAAATCTTGGTTCCTCATTGTTTGAAAAAACAAACAACATATTCCTTTAAGTTAAGTTAAGTTCTGTTGGTCTGGAGAAAAAAAATGTTTTAATGATGTGCTCACTGAAAGCTTAATTTTATTTGTTTTCTAGAAAAGTATAGCTTTATATGTTCAAATTGAGAGTTTTTTTTGACCGAAGATATTATTATTAGATGTTTTCTGTTTGGGTTCAGTCAAGATAGATACAAAAAATACGATTTAATAAATGTGTATTTTTTTTAAATTATCTTCCAACGGTTTCGGCTTACATTGTAAGCCATCTTCAGGGCCATCATGAAAGCGAGAGGGGACGTCGTGTCACTAGGATCCCATTTTTCTGACTCAATCATGAAAATTGGATCCTGGTGACACGACATCTCTAGGATCCCATTTAATTTTTCTTTAACCAATTACTTTTATTTTGTTCTTTATGTTGTGTCTAACTCAATAATATTCTTACAAAAAAATGAATTATATTATTATATTTCAAGCGGAATTTTTTTAAAAGTTTATTATTTATTATTANTCATATTTATTTTATTATAACTACTTATCATTTTCTGCTGGAAAACAATTATCACTATCAAAGGTAGAATAATTATTGTTAGAAGCTACAGAAACAATTTTTATGAACAGTCATTCGGATAAAATACATTTCTTTAAATGTTAAGAAATATTCAATTGTGGAAATCATGAACTAATACAGGTATGATTTTAATGAATTAAAAAAAATATTCAATTCAATTAATGATTGATTTTTTAATTTAATAATTAATTAGTTCATTACCGAGAAAATCAAGTAGGCATTTATCTGAGCGGCAATGGAGAGGTATAATAAGTTGTATCAGATCTCATCTACTTAGAAATCATAGTTCGTAAGTAGGTGAATCTCTTGAAGTTCCTCTGGGAAGATTGACCGAGAAATATCTTGTAGAATCTACAAGGGCAATCAAGTTTATTGTCCGATACATGCGAAGGCTGGGTGGTACTTGAAAAGAAGCCTGCAGGATTCGTGCAGCAGGAATGCATAAAGAAAGGATGAAGTCAGAAATCGTCGAAAGAGAAAGCAGTTTGGGGTAACAGATGTATAACTTGGAGGAAGAAAAAAAGCCAAAGCGAAATCTGGAAGCAAGGGGATGGAACCCTTCCAGGAGAATGTCCAGAGTACTGGAGGGTAAAGAAGCAGAATCATCCAGTAGACGCTGGAGCTATGTTGGGAAAGAGAAGAAAAGCTACAATTTATCGATAATCCGATGCAAGAAAATGGCTTAAGAGGGTAAAAAAGATAAGAGAAGATATAAACGGAAATTATCTGGAAAGTACGAAAAATAAAATTATTGAAAATGAAATTCAATTGATTTGTAAAACGATATAATACATTTTTATATAAATAAATTTTTTTTTCAAATATGACATCTAGTGATTAATTGTTATAATCAAACTTATTAACGTAATTAATCTAAAACTTGAAACTGAAAATTAAAAAAAAAAAATTGATGATTGTAGAAGCGGAAAAAAAATGTGTACAGCTATAAAATATATTCAAAATCTTTGAAAAGTCTAAAGAATATATATAAAAAAGAATAAGTAAAATAAAAGAGATATTATGAAGAAATCTATTATTTAAAAACGAAATTGATAAATGGTTTTGGCAAAAGCTATTTTCAAGCCTCGTTTATTTTTCTTAAAAATTTTTTCATAGTTCTTTTCCTCGTAATTTTGAGTAATTTTTGCAAGATTCTGTTTTTTTTTTCTCTTTCAAATAAACAAAAAATTTCGGTCATAATCGATTCAAAATGTAAACCAATGCATAGCCAGTCTTAATGTTTTTATTAGAAGAAACTTCAAAAACTAGACATAAAGGTTAATTTTCTGGGAAACTCCATGAAGTATATGATTGCAAATAATAATTATTCATTAAAGATTGAATGGGAAAGGGTAAGAAAGAATTAGTGCACATATACGACGATAAACATTGCATATGCAAATATACGTTTTTTCCCCTTGTATAACCAAATTCATTTCTTCTCCATTCAATGGTTTTATACTTTTAGAAAAAAAATTCTATAATCATTTAAGAAAAATTAATTTCGTTAATAGTAATAAAAATTGTTACAGACTACTTTAAATACGGATGAAATTATCACTGTATTTTATAAATAAATTATTATTTATTTTATTAAAACATCACGGTATTTTATGATAGAGGAACTACCGTTGAAAATAAAGTTAAGAAAGAAATAATTGAAATTAAATGTATGCTTATCTTCCTAAACATAATAACAGGAGAGAAAATTTGAAATTACTTACATAACTAACTATTGTCGACTATATCCACTATGGGTTTATTATTTGGATAATAAACGCTTCACTATATATCAAGGAGCTAAAATATCCTAATTATATGTTTTATAAGTTTTTACTTACAAATTATGTTTAAAAAAAAAATTTTTTTTGTTCAAGATGAGGAAAGCATTATAGATTCGTACATATGATATAATTGTACTTTCTCAGTATTCATTTATGTTCATCCATCGCCAATCAACACTTATGATACATAATACTAAGCAATAAAAATGTTTTGTACTATATATTTTTTTATTCAATCAATTTCTTACATAGCAGATGAGAAATCAATTTGAATATAGCATCATGCAGGTTTCGCAGACAGAAGACATTATGGGTTTTAGAAAAAAAAAATCCCCGAAGGAACATCGGAGGGGATAACCATCCCTTTAAGTCATAAAACCCATTAAAATACTAAAAAGAGATCAAATTTAACTTTAATAAAGTGTTTTTGAGTATTTATTTCTGGAATAAAACTGGTTCCCTTCCTTCTATCCAATGCGCCTGCGTAATTCGGACAAATACTACACTGAACTTCAAAACACCCCAAAGATTGTAGAAATGGAAAGTACGCAAATCTATAGTACCATGAAATTGTGATAACATTTCTTAACATACGATAATAGACTACATAATTACATTCAAGTAAAATTACATATCTTCTCTCAGAAATTCTGGAGGAAGCCTTCTTTGAATATAATGAAAAATAACGCATTAGGAGATGTGGATTCTTAAAAAGATGGCTGTCTTACAAATAATTCTATCAAATTTCACTCTGAACTCTGAATTTTATATAACTCTATTTAGAAGGAATGAGTGATTTTGAAGTGATCAAGTATTATCTGTTCCCACCCAGTAAAATTATAACACATATCTTCCTTTAAAAGGCAATATGTCAAATTCATATTATTAAATAATAAAAAAAATAGTTTTATATGNTTTTTAAAATGTAATTTTTTTTTTTTATCAACCATGATCGAGCACCAATAATTGCAATACTAAAATATAATTTACTTTCAAAATTGGTAACTTAAGTTTTTTATCCTTAACTCTTTACTGTATTGAAGGTAAATATTTTCTTCTATTAAACTCATTTGTTTGGTCAATTAGTGTAACTCTTGTGTGTGTAGGATAAGATATTTTATACATTATATTTTAAATGTAATAAATATTCGGTAATTAAATAAAGTGATTTCTTGTCAAATCTTATTATTGCATTTGTCTTTGATTAAAGAAGTTAAATTTATTTTTTCGGAAGTAAAGTATGTGATCAGATAAATTATGTAAGACAAAAATATTATTTAATAGTTTCCGCAAGAAATCTTATTAATATTATAGTATAAATTGGTCATTAAAATAATTTTATGAGTAGGTGAAATAAAAATTTAAGAAAAAAAAAATCCTATTTTTTACTGTATGCTACTTAAAAGTATTATGAGGAAGGAAGTTTTCTCTCTGACTCCATGTTTCGTGAGACAGCCCCAAATCAAAGAGATTTATATAACCAATTGCAAATGAAATAAATATATATTCTTTAAATTCATGCTTTTGAACATTTTCTGAAGTAATGTTTTCGAACAAGTGGTTTGAAGATGTGAAAAAGGTCTTTGGGCTGGTCGCCATGATAGCGGGGATGTTTGTAGGTTATCAGTATCGATTCGAGAGAGAGGGAGAGTGAGAGAGGGAGCGAGAGAAAGAGAGTGAGGGAGGTATACGTACACACACTCATACACAAATATACGACAAATACGTACTCACACTTTAGGAGATTTGAATTTTATTTACACTTTGACTATTATAACTTTTTTTTAAGTATCTGAGGTGGCGATATTTTTTTTTCTTATTTATTATGAAAAAAACACAGATTAATAAAAATAAATATATATTAATTTTTGTTTAAGTTAATTAATGGTTATGTTATAATTCTGGATAGTTATGAATTATGGTGTCTTGAGTTGGTCATGGTTTGTTTACTAGGAAGATAATGTTATTAAAACGGAGTCTCTGGGAGGTAGAAAAGAGTCTTTGTGAGCATGCGAAGATTGGTTTTGTTTTTTCGAGTTGAGGGTTCGGATTCGAGCGAATAAAAACATATATTACTATTTAAAATTTATAATTTTATGGACGCAGAAAAAAATAAAGTGTGAAAGAGGTGGTTACTGACCTTCGCAGATGTATCCCTGCTGGAGGAGTCCCCATAGCATGTCGGCGCAGTGGTGGCAGTAGGTCGGCTTGTGAAAGGTTTTCTTCGTGAAGCTGTGCCCGGCGTCTAGGACACTAGGCACTGCCCTGCACGCCATGGCTGTGTGGCACCTCTAGGTCCTAGGTGACGTCCATCATACCCAGCTCCCGCCGTGGTGCTCGCATGACGAGACCGGGAGCGGTGGTTAGAGCTGCCAGGCGGGACTGCGCACACCTCCTCCCGGGACCCTTATTGACTGGCACCCCCACCACTCCCGCCGCCAAGCCAATCGAGCCGGGGTATCGATAGGTAGGCTCCAGCCCCGGCATACAGTCACCACACCTTCCTCTTCCCGCCAAAATCTTCAAATACACCTGAAAGATACTCTATCAACAATGACCAACCAGGTTATCTTCCAAAACTCACTTTTATGTTGTTGTTTTTTTCAGAAAAAACAAACAAACTCTATTAAGCAAATTTTCCTTTAAAAGCATAAGGTTTAAAAGAGCACTAAATCTTGCAATAGCCAATAACAATTAGGTTGCTCCTATGCTATTTCTATGTTTTTTTTTCCGATTTTAGCTACTAGATATAAAAAAACGATAGCCACTAAAATGTATTTGTTTGGTTTAACGCTCAGTTAATTATTTCCCTCAAAATTAATAACCATAAAAATGACATAAAGAATAAACTAATAAAAACTGGCCTCACCAAACATGTTTTTAATGAAGAACACACATTTGACTTCGAGAGCATAACCATTCATTCCACTGAACCCTATGAACACAAACGTTTTTTATCTGAAACCGTTCACATTATCTTACAACACTTTCCAGTTAACTACAGAACGGACATAGAACAAATTTCCTCAACTTATTCTAACATTTTCAACATTCTAAAAACCATCAGCCCTCCTTTTCAATAAACCTGTCAAACATTTTTCCCAGTTCCAAAGTCACTTATTCGTAATAATACCCTTCATTTTTTCCTTTGTCCTTTTTATTGCCCTCACTTGCAACAGACCGCTTTCCCTTTGTACCTTCCGCCTCGTACCTTCTCCCCCCACCTTTTTACCTCTCACATTGTGTAGAAGTAAAATTTATATTTCAGTCATGGAAATGTGAACTTAGGGACAGGACGTCCTCTTTCATCTTCATGATAGGTAGGTGTGGCAAATTACTGCTTTAATGTTATTTCAATATTTTTTTTCTTGTCAATAAGCTGTTTGTTTGCATGTTTTTTTTCAAATTGGTTCTTTTTCAAATTGTTTTTAAAATCTTTTAAATTTTTTTACATAGCTTTCTACATTCATACTCTTGATATCACATTATATTATTGCAATTCTCTATTATATTAATTTCAATTATTATTGTATTCTCATGACATTGTATTTCTACAGCCCTGAAGATGGCTTACAATGTAAGCCGAAACGTTGGCAGATAATCCTTTATTAAAAAATACATTTTTTTAAATTATTGTTTTTTGGATCTACCTTGACCGAACCCCTACTAAAATCATGTAAGAAATATTATAGGCAATTTTTAGTGAAAGGGGACAGAATAAAAAATCTAACTGTCCCAGCCAGGACTCGAACCTGGATCTCCTGCTATCCGGGCCGGTGCATTTTCCACTTATGCTACCAGGACAAGTCTGATAAGTTATTAAATTCCCAGCAGTTAGAGTCGAGAGCCTAACCTCCGAGGACAACGAATATATCGTCTTATGCTCGGAGGAACTGACATTGTCAAGCTGTTTAAATGACTCTCGTTATTTACTTTTTAAATTTTTAATTTTATAACTACTAGACTCTCGACAATAGTGCGGGGAATTTAATAACTTATCAGAATTGTCCTGGTAGCATAAATGGTAAATGCACCGACCCGGATAGCAGGAGATCCAGGTTTGAGTCCTGACTGGGACAGTTAGATTTTTATTCTGTCCCCTTGCAATAAAAATTGTTAAAATTTACGTGGGCTTATATACCACAAAAAAAATATTTATGAAGTATTATAGGGTTTAACACTACAATATTGAACAATTTTATTTGAGGGATTACCTGTCGGGAATTGACAGTTTTTTTGGTTTTTTTTTCGAGAACTGAAGAAAGTAAATTCCTTAACCGCCTGAAAGGTGTGCGATGCTATGAGGACTTCTTCTCCTGATCGCGTCTGCTGTTCTGTGGTCAGGTATTTGCTCCTAGCTACATTCACCAGGAGTTCCATTTGTTCCTCAGTAAGCTCCAGAGAGACGATAGCTTCCTCCACTGCCCTGGAGGATCTTCCAGAACATCCGTCAACCCTGAAAATAACTACACTGTTCTCCATAGTGCCTGCTACTTCTAGAGTCAGATTGGATAAAAGACATACCAATGCACCGCCCACATTTAACGTCAAAAGTTCACTACGTCCTCCTTGTTAACCCAAGTAGCACTGAACTCCCTTCTTACTTGGTACTTTTGTAGACTTTTTCTTTGTATTTGTGTGTGTGTGTGTCGTAGAAAGACTAATCTCTGAAGCTGACACAGGAAACCAATTTTCGAATTAAATGACTGAGATTTACTTCCTTCAAAAAGCCTCGTCTGGGTGAGACCACCATGCAAAATATCCCAGCTTAAGGAAAGGAATTACTGCCCAACACTGATATTTCAAACATTCGAGAAAAGGGAGATTTTGTTGTAACATTAAAGGCTTTTGTGCCCTGTCAACGACCTAAATCCATCACTTCGTCATAACATTGCCAGAAGACATCCTTCCAGCCAGGAGATTCAATCATACCATTGAGTAGCTCGGACCTCCTGTATTTTTGTATGATGATAAAAAATCCTTCTGGATACCGAAGCGTAACAGATGCAAAACATATTGACCGAAAACGTAGAGAAGCCATGTTTTCTTAGATGGAGATGTTTTGGGTGTTACTAGTCGACTAATGACGTATTGGTGCAGGCAGCTTGAAGTGGAACTCTTCAGGCAATGCAACCAGATCCCAGAAATTAGGGGAGCAGCACTTTTAGCCATTATCCCAAATCTAATTTTTGTGCGGAAAGGTAAGAGTCTAAAACCTCTGTAAGTAAGTCTTAAAGACTTATCTTTGCTGTGTTCGGTTTGCCCTACAGTATTTTTTAGTTTATAGTTCGAGATTACAGGAGCTGCAGTATTTAAGGTACGAACCTCTTATACTTTTTGGCAAGATGCTGGGGCCATAACCTTACTTGTAAAAGGCGAAATTTAAACTCAAATGGAGACTTTTGTAACGAGAAGCACCGCAACGATTCATGAAAATAAATAATATTTGTCCCTAAAGATTATCGAAAGTGAATTCAAGTCTTCCTACAAGACTTTGAACGCCAGTCCTAGAAACCCCATTGGAAAAATAAAAAAATCATAGAGAATATGGCTGTATTTCTCCCTGTATCTTTTGGCTGCCTTTTCTATCCTGTCTATGCATTAGAATATCCAACTGATTCTACTCACCACCAGCAACCAATCCCACGCCATATTCAACCACACATACCATACATCAGCCTGCCGAAGCAAAGGGTATAGCAACGGTCCAGCTACCCAACATCCACTTGGACTGGTAGACACCAGACATGGTTATGGAAAATTTGGCTTAAATGAACTCTCGTATACTGATTCATGTGCTGTGTAAATATTAACTAATTTGCATTTTTTTTTTTTTTTTTTGGTATATCATTCAAATATTAGTAGATATCACTAATTTATGTAAATAGCTGGTATTTTTCAGAAATTGTCGATTTATGACGGTTTAGCAATACTGATGTTTTTGAAAAAAATTATCGATGGTTACTGTAGAGCGTTAATTTTAGAAACAGCTAGTTGAATACCACGCCATAAAACTCCTACTTTCATACTTATTTTATTATTTAACTTATATTTTTTACATTCTTTAACATAAACTCAGAAAACATAAATTTTACTTTACTAAGTGCTAATTGTAGAAGTAATGAATTAGTGTAACTTCAATGTATAATTACAGAGGAATTATTAATTTGGTTAGATTTTTATAAACCAGTTGAATGTTATATATATAACAGTTACTTCAATTAATCGGTTATTTTTCAAATGTTCAGATTCTTAAAAATAGTAATTAATTTAAATATCATGTTTTAATTATAATGTTTCTGGTATATTCCGAAGGAATGTACCTATGAATGTTCTCATGACTGATTTTTTAACTATATTTTCGACACACACATAGATAAAATTGGCGCTATTAAATTACGTTCATTTTTAAGAAAATATTTTCTATCTTGGCAGGATTTAGGGATTGAAAATTTCGCCAGTAATTAGAAAACGTGGGTTCGAATGTCGCCATTCATTTAACATTTTTTAATGAATATTAAAAAAACATCGGAAGGGGAAACTACAAGTCGATTTGTTTATTAACAAATACTTAAGTTTTTTGTTTTTAAAAATAAATAATAAAAATTTCGAGGCACACCTTTGTTAAATCATCAGCCCTGAGATTGCCTACTATGAAAACCGAAATGCTGGCATTAATGATTAAATTCTTGTGAACTCGTAAACCACTTGGTCAACATCTTCCATTTAAAAATTGATACCGACATAACAGTCACAGATTATATTAACCCCCATCCCCCCTCCCCCAAAAGGCTCACTTTTGTATAATGTGCAATTATTAAATAAAATAAATCTGTTTTATCAACTGTAAAACTTAGTAGGAGTAAATAAATTTATTAAATACATTTCATAAATATTTATTTAAAAACTGTCGTGTCCTAACGAGTAATTTCAATCCAGACAGATTTCCTGGAAGTCATTTGTTCCAGATTTTAAGGTCCCGGACATATCTTTCGCATCAAAACTTTCTAATTTTGCTTATCAATGCAATAATAATAAGATGGAATTATTAACTCCAGTTTAGGGCCAGCCAGGTCACTGGGTCTCTAATAGGCTGATGTGAAATCAAAACGGCCCATTGACTGGGGGTTTTGAAGTATTTCCGAAATGCAACAGTCCCATAGGCTGTTTGTACAATTTTTTAGCAGATTCCCCGTTAAGAATTCAAAAAAATTTCGTTGTGACCTTAACACTACTTTCAAAAATTTTTTACGGAACTTACTTACATTGGGAATTCTAAAATGTATTAGCTACTTTTAAACGCAAATAAATANCAAAAGTTTGGATTTGGTGAAGATGTGCTGTCAAATTAAAAAGGATATATATAGGTAGATATATGTACGTACTCTGGCTTCCTCAATTTTAAAAATAAAAATTCGGTATTTAAATTGTTTTTCTTTGTAAACCGTTTGATAAGTTAGGTAATGGCTGAAGTCCGTCGGGAGGAGAAAATGACAAAAATTTATGATCGTATTATCTTTGTGTTTAATAGCATTATGAAAAAAAAATTATTTTAACAAGATTGACAATAAGTTTAATTTTAAAGAATTTATATTTTATTCTTAAGAAAACGCAAATTTGGAAACAGTTCAAAATATAATGTCGATAGTTGAGCGGGACTGCGAATATTAAAAATATAGAAACTGAATACGGTATTTAGTATAGGCATTGAAATTATTTATTACTATCCATATTCGGTTGCAATATGATGAGAGGGAGGGGGTTTTTGGGAGAGACCAAAACATAATCATAATATCTGTGTTATTACTTTGGTTAACAAAAAAAAAAAATAGAATATAATATATGTAAAATATAACGCAATAGATAATTTATAAAGTTTATGCTCTATGAAATTTTTACGAAAAGTGCACATTAAGGAAGAAATTTAGGAATGTGTGTACAAACCAAATCTTTGTGGACATACCTTTCAGACTTTTTTTCTCTACGGCTTTTAAATTTAATTTCGTCATTTATTCTCATATATATCTATGTTAAACGAAATGAGAGAAATCTGTTTAATTTACGCTGCTCGGATTTTTATAATTCATTATTGATTCTTAGACAAAAAAAATAGTTATATATTTATTAAATGATCAATTTGAGTAAAAATACATATTCAATTCAATTCGAATAAACATTAATCTATTACTATGTCCATCTACATAATAACTATTCGCATTAACAATTCATTATACCTCACCATGACCTATTGCTAAGAAATTCTTCTTCTTGAAAATATCTTCCCGCTTCTAAAAATATCTCCCTGGCGTTAATGACCAAAGATTGACACGCCATTAAAAAAAACCCAATAATCTTGCTATAAATATAAAAGCATAATACAGTACAAGAATCGTCTGTTGTTGAAATTTTTTATTAATTAATAATTGATATTGATATTCTTCGTAGAGACGTATTGGTTGATAAACCGGTTGGCTCTCGGCCAGTGAACATCTCGTGTGTATTAGAACAATTTTATCAAATTATATTACAAGTTTTAGGAAGTGTGCTCCACAAATGGACAATTGTTGAGAATTATACTAACGCGTTAAATTGGGCAGAAATAGGTCACCATAATCACATATTATTCTACCACTAAAGTTGAGAAATTCTTTAATAGTCAGCCCCTAATTGGTAGGCTGGGTTCAGACGTGTCTGGTCATTCCTACCCCATCCCTAACAGTACACTTTACCCGAGATGGAACAGTCTAATACAGCCCAGTCATATCAGTGGCTGACTTAGTAAGTTGCTCTCATGGCCAGAGTCTCTGTTACCTGGCTAGACTTATCTTCTTTTTTAATTAGTATTAACAGTAATGACTGACAATAGGAGGCAATTACCACCATCAAGTGTTAGCCAGAGGAGGACCTTTGGCTCCTCCTAAAACCAAGAGAAGGCATCGGTCAACGACCAAAATGTCTCCAGCCAGACTCCTTCCTTGGCCAAGCACCTCTCAAGAAGTGTTCTCGGCCCAGTCACCCATCATTCCCCGGCTGTCTCAGACTCCTATGGGTAAATAACAGAACTCACAGACGTAGGGAGAAAAACGCACTTACACTCGATTCGCAACTCAAAACTCCTTCCAAGCATTTCAAAATCTGGCAAATGAATAGATGGAATCCGATACTGCCATTGTTTCTCGCGCAATATGCGTTCCTCCAACTGTTCGACCACCGCCTATTTTCGTGCGCAACTTCAAGGACTTCAGACCGATCTGTTTCCAGCTCAATTATAAAGTAGGGCCTGACCGTTATACTAGCATTAACAGGCAACATGACGTAAAAATCGTACCACTCAGTTCTGGAATATTTATAATTAATTATATATTATCTGAAAGAAACGAACGCATAACGATGTTTAGAATGGGATGGCAACCTGTAGATAGCCCACCCCTCCATGAACCTAAGTGGTTAAAAGGGAGACTAACTCTTAAATTAAAAAAAAACCTTAAGGTACAAGTAAACCCCCTAATCCTTTAATTAAGCTGTGCAACTCCTAAAATATTTCTGTCATTAGTAAAAAAAATCTAAGTTAGTTAATAAATTAATTTAATATAAGTATAACTCCCGCTAAATCGAAAAAAGTTTTTGAACCCACACTCGACAATATAGGTTATCCTCTACTACAATCCTGTAGAATTTGCTCAATATTGATATTAGTTATTTCGTTTTGCATTTAAAAAATTCATGCCGAATTTAATTAAGAAAGACTTCTAATTACGGCTTCAGTGTCGTAAAAAGTTTTAAAACATAAAATTAAAAAGTTATGATTAAGGTAAACCTCCACTTCTAATCGCTCAATTTGACTTTGTAATTTTTGGAATATTTATTTTATCAATAAACTTATTTGTGATGATTTTTATTATTATATAATGAATCGAAAAATCGTTTTTTTTTTTTTTGTACTTACTATGAACATTGCAAGCAATCCTTTGTTCCCGTCGATTTGATCAATAAGAAACTTTGCCTTTTGTTTTGCATTCAACAGCTCCATGCTGAATTTAATATAGAAACTACTGGCCTGCAGAGCATTATATATATATATATATATATATATATATATATATATATATATATATATCGTGTGCATGTAAAATATATTGTATGATCTTTTTTGGTATTTGGTAGGCAGGATCAGAGAAAATATCGAAAACTTTTTTTTAAAAAATCTGTCTTGTTAATAATATTTTTAGGTAGGCTTTCATGGCCTCTATCCAGACTTGAAGAAGCCATTACAGGATGATTTAGAGCTTTACATAAACCATCTTTTCGACACTGTCAAGCTGGGAAGATTCGATGAATGATAATAAAAAATTATTATGATAACTCTTTCAGAAATTACTAAAAACTTTGTAGTTATATTGTGTTTATACATTTTCTTATGAATATGGTTACTCCTCTATCAGGGATAGAACTGTCATTCCTATAGGAGAAATGTTTCTAAAATATTATCACACAGAATACTATAACACTAAAATTCAGTTTACTCATTACGTCTCGCACATACATAAGTTGTATATGTTCTACGCACATGATTTACTACCATAAAGTACACAATTTTTACTCACTAAAATTTTAAGAGTTTAAAATTTACTCGCTTTGTAACCTAATGAGCTCGTTATTTTTTCTTTACTAAAATAGAATAATATATGCATTGGTACTTCAAGTTTTTCTTCAAGGGCTGAAAGCTCTACTACAGCTATATCATTTGTATCTGTATAATTTTCTAGTGTATTTATATGATTGAAAATGAACGATTCCAGGACAATACATTTGCTTAAGTGATAATAGTCATAATCTGAAAATAGTTTACAGATTTCATAAAATTAAATATGACTTTTTAAATTTTTTCTCTTAATAAACTCTAGATTATTCCAGCTATTTACGAACTCATCCAATGATTAGCTAAAGAACAACAAAGTTTCTTAATTTCAAAAGCTACTAATGTTAAAGTGTGTAAATTTGAAAGGAAACTGTGGTTGCTTTTCCGATGTAAATTTGATGATCTGCTTTAATTTACATTGTGATAACAACGTCAGTAGCTTCAGAGAGACCTGCGAATAGACACTCCAGTATTAAGGCTCCAGTATTAATATCTTTATTATGATAGAGTTTATATTAAAACAAAAGTTTGGATTTGGTGAAGATGTGCTGTCAAATTAAAAAGGAATTTTTTTGGGGGTGGGGGGTGGGGGAATTGTTAATTCATATAAATAAAGATGTTCTTTAAATTTTAGTAACAGGAAGGAAAATATTCAGTTTATTTATTGTTTACAATAAGAAATTAAATTTTATTGAATAAAGTAACTGCTGCTAACTAAATATAATAATTCAAAAATAAAAATATAAATCTGGCATAGGATATATATAAATATAAATTTATTCATTTGGGATAAATAAAAAATAATGGAGTTTTCTTAAATATTATTTTCTTTTATCACAGTCCTTACAAAAAATTATGCGAATAATATTGAAAATCTAAAATATTAAAAGGCAAATGAACAATAGTATAAAAAACATTAAAAAAAAAAAAAAAAAAAAAATGAAATTACAAAAATGCTCATATCAAAAATAAATATTTAATTCAGTCAAAACACTGGTTATTTCTTAAAGAAGTACTTGACCAAATATTTTATTATTTAAAAGCTTACATAAAACATTTTTAATTTAAATTATGAATTTTTTTCATCCAGAGCAATATATGTGGTCTTCACTTCAGTATATGCCTGCAGCCCATATTCGCCAAGTTCTCTACCATTTCCAGACATTTTGAATCCACCGAAAGGAGCTTGAGCATTAATAGCATTATAGGTGTTAACCCTGAAACAATGACGTTAATTCAGTCAAGCCACTTGTGTGAATTTATAATAGTAAGAAAATACAAAACTTCTGATGTAAGAAAATCAAGCAATTTGGCTTATTAATACAACAAATCACTAAAGAAATATTTTAAACATAATTTACCAAACAGTTCCAGCTCGCAAACTCTGAACAAGTTTATTGACAGAATTTATATTCCTGGAGAAAACTGCAGCAGCCAATCCATAGTCGGAATCATTAGCTCTCTCAATTACTTCATCAATACTTTTGAACTTCAAAATTTGTTGAACAGGTCCAAAGATCTGAAAGAAACAAATAAGTTTTTCAAATCCTTTTTAAATTATAGTAAATAAGAATTAAACTCTCTTCTTTCGTTTGTAACTTAGAAAAGTTTGATTTAAAATAACTGTTTTTCTTTTCTTGTTTAGCATATAGGTTTAAAACTTATCCACATAGGGCATTTGGAACATTGACAAGCACATCATGATTGTGTTGATGGCGGAATAGGAATTTTCATTACAATTAATGTAAAATTAGATTATTCTGTACACAATTTTTTTTTTCATAATTGAAATTAATCTACTTTTACTATTAAAACTTATATTAATTTTCATATTTTTATTATTTTTTTAAACAACAGGCAAATATTTCTTAAAAATATTAGTTAATTTTGAGAAAATTAGATTAATCTTAATGAAAGGCTCACATAGATGTATCGCACAAACATTTTAATTCTGTTGACATTATAGATTATCAATACGAAAATTCCCAACATTTGGAAAATTCTTACCTAACATTAACAAAGAAAACTGAATTTTTAAAATAAAATTACTGTCAATAGCAAGTAAAAATTAGGTTCTATTTTTATTAACATTAACATTGATGATTTATATTGTCAACAAACTTTGCTAACATTCTGGAAATTCAAACTCATTACCTCGACACTTTATTTTTTAACTTTAATCAAATTGTATCAAATTGAGTACAAACTAAATTATGAAATTCAGCATTATACTCAATATGATTTTGATTTAATTAGGTTAGTTAAATTAAAATCAGGCAACTCATGAAATTTAGGATCTTATAAATATTGATAAGGAAATCTTGTTTTGGGTCAATGCAATATCTTGGATCTTATGTTGAAGAAGGACAGGAAATGATTTTCTCTAGCTTTGAAGGGTGGCTTTTTACAAAAGATATATAATTTATATTTAAAAGTAAAATGGGCAAATTATGACACATAATTTATTTTATTTAATATTTTTAAATATAGTATAATAAGACACAGTGTTCAGGTATACTGAAGCGTACTTTTTACTTTTTCACATTTACATACCTTTTGTGTGACTGTATACCCTTCTCTGATGCGTTTTCACTCCATCACCCATTTATTGATGAGGACATCACCGATTAATTACACTTTCGCTGTTTGTCACTGCTTGACAAGTGGGGCTCATATCGGATTGTAAGATGTGACCCGGCCTGTTGGCCTTACCGACCTGTCATTGCCAATATGTCTGTGATGACCTCCAACTTTTTCTCTGGCTCACATATGACGTTTATGGAGTAAAAAATAGCAGCAAGCTATGCAAGGGAGAATAAGCTGGCCGGCCAAATACAATGAGTTGTATTAATTTCAGTTTAATAAATCCATCTCACTATCATGGGCAGAAAATTCAACTCAGCCTCAATTATCACTCTCTCTTCACTCATGGATCTAATCTTCACTAATAAATAAGCAACTAACGACCATCAACCACACATGCGTTACAAAGCAATTTACTCAGCTATTCAAAATTCCACTAATCCTAATAACAATATGGTATAGTTTCATTCAGGCTCATGGAGGCCAAATATCCACCCAATATATTTTTTATTTTAATCAGTTAACCCACTTAATCATCTGGATAGGTACTTGACTATTTAGTTAGTGGTATAAATCCAAACTCACAGTTTTTAAAAATATGTTAAACAACAATATTTAATTGAATAAAATAACAACTAAATCCATGCCTTTATAAGTGGAAACAATCTTATTTCCTTTCTTCAAACTCAAACTTGTCAATCATCAATAAAGAATACAGTTATGCAAAACCCATTTTAAAATTCACAACATTTTACCTTCATCAAATTCAGTTAAAATCAAATAAAAATGAAGTTTGTTTACTATCAGTCCTTGAAGCCTCGAATAAAGATAGAAAGATCAAATGAATACCTCTTCTCGAGCAATGGTCATATTGTCGGTGACTTCAGAGAAAATAGTAGGTTCAACAAAGTAACCACGGTCACCCACTCTGGAACCACCAGTTACTAAGTTTGCTCCTTCCTTTTTGCCACTTTCTATATAATCTATGATCTTATTAAGCTGTTCCACATCAATCTGAAAACATTCAACTCATAATTAATATGATGCTAAAAGTTAGTGAAGATAAAAATAAATAGTATGAAACTTAAAACAAAAATATCTGAATAACATTAATTAATTCGTTGAATAATACTAAATTTATCACTTAAATGGAAAAAGAAAAATTTCTTTTTTTAATATAAAAAATAACATTTTTTAATTTAAATGATGAATTAAAAAATAAAAAAAATAAGCCAAGAGAAGGAAAGGTTGTAATTACTTCATGTTCAAATTATTTTTTCAAAACAAAATAATATTATTTCATTAAAGCAAATAAAACATGGTTCAAAATGATAGAGAAGGGAAGTAAAAAAGACTTCTTTAATTCAAATGAAAAAACAATTTTTTTTTTAGCAAAATATATTAAGCAATGTTGAATTCAAAAAAATATTTTAGAAAATTCAATCAATATTTACTCAAGCACAAATCAAGAAAATTCCATAACATCATAGTTAATGAATATCTGCTTTAGAACTTTCCATGTTATGTAAATTCCATGTCTAGTTTTTTGTATAACAAAAAAATATTGATACATAATTTTTAAATAAAACTATCGAGTGCAAGACAGTCCATAATTTAACACTATAATTAATTAATTAATACAATTAATAAACATACACAATGACATATATTACAAAATACAATTAGTACTCTAACTATAGCCCATTGTTACCTAATCTCATTAGCCATCTGCTAGCCAATGCTCAATCCTACACTGATACCATTCCTTGAGATGGCTGTCAAAGAACTCGAACTTAAATTTCAAATTCTGCAAAATTATCAAATTTTTTACCTTGAAGAAAATGGGCCAAGGATCAAAATAAGTAGTAATACAATGGTGCGAAGTCATGATTATATGGAGGATAAAGTTCTTTAAACATCATGAAGGATGACACATGAAGTTCTTTGAACTTTATCTCTTGCATGACCATGACAGGAATTGTGAGGCTGAGCATTATCTTGTTATAATAAAACTCCTTTTCAATTTATCAAATCAGGATAATGATCAGATAACTTCGGGTACAATCTTTCCATTTGTTCACAGGAGAGTTCAGAATTCATAGAGCATTCAAAAGGAAAATTTGTGAAGAATAACACCATCAAAATTACAAACAAAAGCATAACATTGATTTTTATTCAAATTTCTCCCCTTGCAGCAACTGGAAAAATTGCTAACAGGTATTCAGATTTTGCTAGTAAACCCACTTTTTAACACAGGTGACAATTTTCTGATAAAACCTCTTATCAGAAGAGTTTTTCAATAAAATTGTATGAAGTTCTAATCTCTTAGCTGATTGCTGAGAAGTAAGTTTGCGAGGAACCATTGTACTGCTCATTTTCACCTTCCTCATGGAGAGCAAATGAAAATTCACAATATCTTTCGACATGTTTTCAATTAAGTTCATGAGTAATATTGGATGGATTTGGCTCAATACTCCCAAATTAAATTTTTAAATTTAAATTTTTCAAACCAATGCAGCACAGTACGTAGGTCAAGGACACCTTCCCCTTCATATTTAATAATTTCACAAGTTACTTCAGGGGCAAATTTAAGTAGAGCCTTAAAATTATGAGAATTCCATAGGCCACTGTCATGTTACTTCTTTGAAACAATCTAAACTGCACTAAGACTATGTAATAAAATGAAAACATTTACAAACCTTTGAAATCCAGAATTTGATGAAACAGTTATTTTTTTATACACCCCATTAAATATTATGCTCTATTGCAACATTTTAAATTTAATTAAACATTTAAAGACACTCCATTGAAAAACATTTTCCATTCAAAAACAATAAGCTAAAATTCATTAAAAACAAAGAAACCCTTGTAGAATATTGGCTTAAACACATACATGCCAGGCCAGCTCCAGCCTTAATATTCACTCTTGTCATTTCACAGACTTAAATTCCTCTGACTTGCATGAGAGAAAATGCCACATTAATCCATCACAACGATGGTGCAGGCCTGGAGTAGTATTATTACATTAGGTTAAACAAGTTCCCAAACTATTCCAGTCGATTAACAAGAGCTTTAGGTGTTAAATATTCTACCCAATCTCTTTCTAGACAGAAACAGATAAGAACAGCTCCACTTATAAATTAGGTGATATGTCACAGCTTCACTGATAACTTAAAAAGGGTACCAGCTAGGCTTAAGATATAATAAACATACTAAGGAAATTTTTTTTTTTTTTATCAGGAAATCAGTTTTGACTGCATAAGAGCATTATAAATATTTTGACTTTCAAAATCACTTCAAAAGTAACGAGGCTTCACTTGTTTTTCTTTTATTTATTTCTTCATATTCATGGTCAAGGCTAATTTATAGGTTTTCATATGCATAGGAATATTTTGAGTGTGCTTTAAGCTTATACTACTCAAGAATCTTTTTATCAATGCTTTTTGTTTGGCAGATTTCCCTACTTTTTGGCTTTCCAACAAAATTAGTTATTGTTACCTACAACCACTTTCAATAAAATCTGAGAATCTGTTTGGATTAATGCAGTTCCTGCCTATTTCACCATTCGGCAATAGTAACTTTTGATTTTGTTTTATTTAGTTTAGCTTTTTAATGAATAAATTTGTTTTGAATTTTTTGTGAAGGGTGCTTCAATACAGTAACTCCAATGATAATTACAATAGGTAATCGACTTTGTAAGAGGTTTATAAAATAATATAAATATCTGG
>KZ807028.1:348296-360361 GCA_000696205.2 Oncopeltus fasciatus
TTTATTTATTTATTTATAGAAATGCCTTAAACTTTCTTGGCTAGGTAACTTGATAGTTCTTACAAAGCCACTCAGTTGATAAATTGTATAGAAAAAATTATTTCATTAAAAATAAAACCATGAATTAATAATGATTAGTTGGTGAGAATTATCTCATTTGTATGAAAAGTTTTTTTTTCGTGTGAATGGTAGAAATAATTTTAAAAATAATTAAATTGCACATTTATTCTTAAATAATATGTTAGATTCTCTCATAAACTATTTCATATCAATATAATACATGTAAGTACTATTTTTAATGACTTGTAAATTTAAAATCAGGTCTGAATATAAATTCCTTATGTACTGCATTAAAAAAATTTAACAACCAGGATTTCAACTTGAATTTTGATTATTTATGATTATTATAGGGTTAGCAGGAGAAGGTTTAGAGGAATCCAAGGCAGCTTTCTCAGACATAAAAAACTATTTTAATTTGAGTAAATTTGAATACTTTACCTTATTTTCCTGCAATTTAAGAGGACTCTAATTAATTTAATAACACTAAAATAAGATTTACCTGCGGTCCTTGTTCAGTGTTGGGATCGAAAGGGTTACCAACAACTCGCCGTCTGGTTCGCTCTCTGCTTCGTTCAACGAACCTTGAAAAGAAATACATTAATATGCAGTTATTTTCTAGAATTATTTATTTGAAAAAATATTTAAAATATTTTATGTTCAACTAAACAAAGACTTTAATTAGTCAATAAAATCTTAATTTTGAAGCAAATGGAAATTGGTCTAATTTACTTCATTCGGGCTTTTATACAAAGGGAAATATAAAATTGAGAGAGATTTTTACTACATGTAACTTAAGAAACAAAACAATAAGGAAGATAAGATCAATAAGTATAAAATTAATAGGTGGTAACAGGCAGAATTAAGAACCTTATTTTATATCTGATCAATCATAATATAAAATAATCCTACTTGTCATATATGCCTTCCTGCACAAAGACTCTAGTTCCAGCACAGCAGCACTGCCCCATGTTGAAGAAGGTTCCAAAATGTGCAGTTTCAACAGCAAGGTCCAAATCACAGTCATTCAGAATTATATTAGGGGATTTTCCACCAAGTTCTAGAGTAACCCTCTTTAAGTTAGTACGACCAGCACCTTGTTTTATTAGCTTTCCAACCTAAGAACACAAAAAAAATAAAAAATAAAATTTCTTGCAGTCTTTAATTAGTCAATAATGTCAATCGAAGAAAGGAAAAAAAAACAACTGCTATGAGTTATGAGATTCAAAACTGTTTTCCTTAGAGAAAAGCAGTTTGATGTGCAAAACAGTGGAGAGCACTTTTTTGGGCATGTACTGTTAAGAAGCCTCTATCCATGAAAATATAAAAATTGGTATAAATTAAAAGAAACACCCTAACCCATAACACATAATTGTTTAAAAAAGAAAAGATAATTACTTCAGATATGTGGAAAGTATTTTTTTTTTTTCACAGATAGAATGAAATAAATATAGAAGGAATGACAACATGAAAATCTATTTAGTTTAATTATATTGAGGGAAATTAATTAATTTGTATGTCTGGGAAGGTAAAATTAATTAATTTAGTTTTTGTTTAAACAATAGTGCATCAATTGTCAGACAATTTCACACATTGCCTATTTTATTCAATTTCTATTCTTGTAATTGAACTTGCATGTTTATTGTCAATTGAAGTGTTTCAAAATCTGCCATGTAAATGATGGTTTTAAATATGCATTCATCTCATCAGCAAAAGTAGAGAGAAGGATAACCAGTTAGGTCTGCTGGAAATATTTTCAGAATATATAGCCAGACTATCAAAAACTTTGTCATTGCCGTTCAAATCTTGCACAGTCCAGTCTAATGCTTCAAATAAATGTTTGTGAATTGTTCAACCCAAATAGAATTATTAAGCAGTACTGCTTCTAGTCTGCTAATTTTTTTTGTGTGTTAAACACTGCATTAATGTTTATTATGAATGTTCAATGGCAATTTAAATACAGAATGTCCAGTTCGCCCACCATCCAGCTAAGTCGCAGCAATGCCTGATGATGAAACTTTTAATGCTATTTTGTGTTGCCTAGTAAGGATAAATAAAATTAAAAATGTCTTACCAGTTCTGCCTGGTGTCTCTAAGCAAAAAAAAAAAAAATGCCCTATTGTGCATCAGCAGTAAGCATAATCCAATTATAAATATTTCTTTGTTCAGCAGTAATATCTAACTGTTGGTGTTAATTGTAGCTAACATATTGTTTTTCTTGCAGTAAATCAATGTTAACTAAACGGGTGACTGGTTGAACAGGTTTGCATGCAGCAATGATTGAGTGGTAAATTTGACATTGAAATACATGGACTTTTAAACAACAGTAATATTTGTTCACGTAGGCTTCGACGGTCGTCAGATGTATTTACCGTTTCTTCTTCCGGGTTGGACCGTGTCAAATTGTTGTTATTTGCCGAGCTTTCGCACATCATATGATGGCTTCTTCAGGGCTGAAAAGAGAATGATTTCTTTTTTCTCTTTTAAGCCCTGAAGAAGCCATCACATGACGTGCGAAAGCTCGGCAAATAACAACAATTTGACACGGTCCAACCCGGAAGAAGAAACGGTAAATAAACAGTAATATTTCATGGTACATCTCTGGTGTGTAATCTATGTTTAGGCATTATTGGTCTAAGCTTATTAAGTTTTAAGTTAATCAAAACCAATTGATTTATTGTTCAATATTTATTCTAGAAATTATTCTAGGTAAATCACAGGGAGAAAAATATTGATAGGAAAAAAAAGGATTTGACACTCGGGAGAGTCGAAACACAAACCGAAAACTTGGGATGTGAACATTTCTTTTTTTATTGATTGTATTTGCTTTTTAGTTTATTGAAATATCATAACTATTTACTTTACCATTTCAAACTTCTTGCTAGATGTTACAGGAAGCTTGTTCAAGGAAATTAATTATTAACAATAATTAACACTGAATGTAGCAGCAGTCAACAAAATTTAAAAAATACTTTCTATTAAAAATTGCTGTGTGGTATATTTTTTGTTTAAAATTTTAGAATGGGAAAATTTATAAGGCTGAATCATTCACATTATAATTAAATTTTTATTGCGTAGTTACTCTTTTGAATATATATTATTAACTTTTAAATAAAAATAAATTCTAATAAGATTGAATATTAATTACACACTATCAATTTAAAAATAATTAAAACTTAAAATCCAAATCATGTTCAAAATTTTGTAAGTTATAATTTTCATCCGCCAGAAACATTTGTAACTATGTGGAGATTTTATAATAATTTGTAATAAATAAATATCATGACTTTTTTTTTAGATAAAACTATTCTTTCTCATAAACTGGACCAAACTGCACAAAGTGTACTAAATTTCATTAAAATCGGTTTAGCAGTTTAGGAAACAATCCCGAACAATCTACTTGACACGTAATTTATGTATAGAAGTATTTTTTTATTTTCTTTATGTGTTCTAGTATCTGCAATTTTTAAAATAATTAAACCAAATCTGGTATTCAAGAAGTATTGTTCTAGTAAACCCTTGGATGAGTTTGTTAATGTCTGAAATCGGTCTGAGAAGAGAGGGGATTTGAGGGGGGACAACAATTTAAAATTCTTAAGCTTTATTATTAGAACTGCAAAACAATTTTCCAGAACCAAATTAGTGTAAAATTAAATTTAATAACACTTATATTTAATAAAATTTAAAAAAAATACATATTAAGAAAGATACTTAAGAATGTATTTTTCACTAGTATTGCTGAATGGGATCTCGAACCAAATTAGGTTCTTAGCTTTTTCATTACTAAATCTAAAAGTTATTCATTTTTGGTTGAAATCAAATGAGGGGGAGGGAATTTAGAGGAAGACTAAAATTTATAATCATAAGAGCTTGGCCGCTATTTTGGTAATGAAAAAGTTAAAAGAATTTAAAAGGTGTAAAATACAATTTTCTAATGTTTATGGCTTATGAAATTTGTATGAAAAATGTATATTAAGGAATATGTTTATGAATGTAGCTACAATCGGTAAGAGCTTCCCCCACTCAAACTTTAAAGAGCTAACACTTATGTGCACACATCTTTACACTCTTTGTTCTCTACAACTCTGAAATTAAATTTTGTCATTTCTATTCTCTCTAATAGAACATGGGAAATCTGCTTGGATTACATAGCTCCTGTGTGGCAGACTTTTTTTCTTTTCACTCTGTGACGCTTAGTATAATTCTTCTCCAGGGGAAAAAAATTTTTTTTTTGTTGAAGCTAGTAACTAACTTAAAATGAAAAAATGTTTTGTGAAAACCTCACTATTGTTAGAAAGCTGCCCTAGCCAATATGTGTCTGTGAACTTGTACTGCGAAATATGTATGTTTTTTCCCCAAGAACTCCAACATAGCTATGGGTAGAAGGTTAAAAGTAACTCCACATGAAAATAACTTTCAGACTAAATCAATCAGGATGGAAATTATTTTAAGCAAATAAAAATTAAAATATCAGACACAATATGTATTAAAATTGAGTAATAGTTATGTATATATAGATATATGTTACTCAATTTTAAATTATTTCAATAATCAGTGAAAAATTAACAACAGGACAACAGTTGATTTAATTAGGACTCTCAGCCCAATAGATCATTGAGTCATATAAAACCCAATAATGTAGGTAAATTATAGAAATGTTTTTAAACTAGAATGAAGCACAGTAAAAATCGAATTAAAAAAAAAAGCAAACTTTTCCTTACTTCTGTTGAGCCTGTAAAAGCAACTTTGTCTACATCTGGGTGTTCAACCAAAGCTGCACCAGCATCGCCAAACCCAGGGACAATATTGACAACACCCGCTGGGATTCCAGCTTCTTTGATAAGATTGGCACAATACAGAGCAGTAAGGGGAGTTTGCTCAGCAGGCTTCAAAACAACTGTATTACCTGGGAAATAGAGCAATTAAATTAATGACAAATAAAAAAATTTACTGAAAAGACCCCCTAAATCATCTCTGTGCTAAGACAACCAACTATCTCAGTTGAACATGGCTCCTGAACAGTAATAGGCTTAGTATATTTCTACCAACAATGGTAACTTCACCTTCAAATAAATTCATTCAGTGTGAATGATAGTCTCCCAGGTATTCAAAAACCTAGTCTTCTTTTATTTAAAAAAAGCATTGAAATTTCAATTAAATTTGAAAAATTCAATTTAAGTTCAGAACAACTAATTCTATAAGTTAGGAGAGACCGGCCACCATTATATTTTTGTTTACCCACTACTCTTTATTTTTAACCACTAGTTGTAGGATTTTAGTTTGTAACAATATTTGGGCTTCAGGACCAGACACCAGGTATAATTTATTTAAGACTAAAGGCCATTTTCTTCTATTTTAATTAATGGCTAGTCAGCTTTATTTAAATAGTATTTTATTCAAGAGACTATGCATCACATTCAATACTATGATTAATCAAGTCTCAATATTCAAAAATAAGGCTGGTGTGTAAATTCAAGTGTAAAAATAATTTGGAAGATAACAAATTACTAAAAATTCAAATATTTACTTTCCCATGAGCCATTTTCTGGAGGATTGTATTAAAAGGCAAGCAAACTATAAGTAATTATTGTTATTTTTCTATTAGAAATCAATCAATAGAAAAACGTTTAAAATTTGCAGGATGACATATTCATTATGCATTCAATGTATTTTAAATCCAACTGACCAGTGGCAAGTGCAGGTCCAATTTTCCATGACCACATAAGGAGAGGGAAATTCCAGGGTATGATTTGTCCGCATACACCAACTGGCTCATGTCTTGTGTAACAGAACACATTTCCATCGGAAGGTATAACTTTCCCATGGTTCTTGTCAGCCCAGCCAGCATAATACCTCAGAACACTTAAGGAGAGGGGGACATCTACATTATATGACATATTAAATGGCTTTCCATTATCCAAGGTCTCCAAGCTCTGAAAAAATTGATATTTACATATTATCTTTTAGTTCTCGTTTATCAAATATAAAAGAGATACTAATGGATGATTACTTAAATATAATAAGCTTAGTTGTTCTTATTTTGTTTACATGAACAGTACAAATCAAACAAATAAGCATAGAAAAATAGATAATTCATAACAGTAGGGATATTAGGGATTAGCTTTGGAATGGGTTCATTCCATTCATTGTTGTCGGGGGGCCATCATCCTTACTTTGGTTTTCGCCCAAGGGGGTTGTGAATGTTTTACTATTATATTGAACATGATTTAGGTGAAGTGAGCTTTGGAAAATTTATGTAGATGTCCAGGGCCTAGGACATCATGGCTGGCCGAAGTTCAACAATATAAAATAATATTTATTAGTGAAATTTTCCTATGTTTCTGATTGTTATATTAATCAAATTGTAAGAATTGTAAATATTCTGTTAATTTATGATTTTTTACATTTTAAATTACATGAATTTTAAAACAATGAAGTATTTTGTTTCTGTTAATATACTTTAATACCCCACTGGAAAAAGAAAAAAATGCATTTTTTTAAATTCTAAAAACGTGTTTTAAACAATTTTTGATTTATTTAACATAACCAATAGTAATTATTATTACTGAAATGTAAAGTTGATCCCTTTCAATTAAATCAGCTAGCTTATTAAGGAGGTAGCCCCTTCTCGAAGCATCCATAGTTCTCCAGGGTGAGCCAAGTTTGAAAGCATTTTTGGCTGCTTGCACTGCAATATCAACATCTTCCTGTAAAAGAAAACAAGAAAAACTATTAGTTAATGATACAAATAAATAATATTCAAGTAAATTATATAAATGGATAATTATAATCTACAAATTTTCTAAAAGATTCTATTCAGCCCTGAAGAAGTCATCACATACAATCAGAAAGTTGAGCAAAAAGCAACTTTTTGATATGGTCTAGCCCTAGAAAAGTATTTATGAATATTCTAGTGTGAATTTTTCTTATGCCACCTAAGAACATTCATAATTATATAAAATTATTTTGATGAATGATACTAAACCCTTTTTCTTTTTTTTTCTTTTTTTTACAAAGAAATTGCAGCTTAGATCACTCAGTGGCAAACTATAACAGTGATAAATGACAGTGGCATATTGCAGAGATTTTAAGCAATGAATGAATGATTTTAAATAGAGCAGCTGGCTTACGATTTATGAAAAAGAGTAGAATGAATGCCTTTTTATCCCTCCTTTTAAAGATGATTGCAAGCCGAGGCATAATGCAAAAGAACATAATAATATGATGAAGTCATGTATACCTATTGAAATAAAAATGACGGGTTCTGAGAAAAAAGTAACAAATAAATGCATTAAAATTAAATAACTACAACAAAAAGGATTTTTAAAATTTTGAAGTCATTTTAGTCCCAATTTGAAATTACTGGCACAATAGGAGTGCTAAATTTTGACTTCCAAATAATTTTTTTTAAAGATAATAAATAAATGATAAGGAACATGATAAGAGTAAGAGAAAGTTGAAAATAGACAACAATTACAAATAACATGAGATTAAAAATATTCCTCACCTATTCAGCAAGTTTCTGACCCTTTTTCTAGACCTATATATGTGCCATAAAACTAATCTACAAAACATACCTTTCCTGCTTGGCTGATGTCTGCAATTTTCTCCCCAGTAGCTGGGTTTAGAGTCTCAAATGTTTTCTTAGATCGGGCCTGAACCCACTCATTATTGATAAATAACTGGAAAAAAAAAAAAAAAATCAAAACACAAGTTACATATTTTTCATAACTCTAACATTGAGGAAATTTATTTTAGATCAAGCTAGGATGATGAAAGTTAGGTGATTTGTAACATATTTTAAGTGGCTGATTGAGAATAATTTAGCAGTACTTCATACACTATAAATATCACCAAAAAAAGACAGGGATATAACACCTTAGTATTTCAGACGGAAATCTTGAATAAAATAACTTTGAAAACTTTTCTTTAAATTTTATTCTGCATCTGATAATTTTAATGACAAATCATTCAAATATTAAATTTTCTTTTTTAACTATTAAACTTTTAGAAAGGTCATTATACTCCACCATAAGGTAAATTTTTTTAAATTTTAACTACAGTATTTGTCAAATGCCTTCATTAATCCATTTTTTATTTGGCCTTAATTTATTTATTCTTGTCATTAGTGCCAAATACTATCAATATTTTCAGATTTTTAATTTTAATCAAAGGACAGATGTTTCCCTAGCTTTCATTATTTACGATCATATATATTCACTATATTGAAACACTTTTATAATGTATTTTTTTTTTTAAAGGACAATGATATTAAATTTACAAAGTTATTTTGTTGATATATGTTGGTCATGGTCACTCATGAAAACAAAATTAGAAAAGAAAAAAGTCTTATGTAATGATGAACTAGCCGAATCTAGGCTATTCTTATATCAAATACAATTGAATAAGTTTTGGATTTCTAGATATCTAGATATAGATATATGTTTGTCTAGGCAGTCAATGTCTAGGTTATAACTCCTGAAATATTGTAGATATTAATACTTAAAAACTAGAATTACAATTTTAAAATGGTTTTGCTATTTTGATGGATACAAAATGAATTTTAATTTTACTTTTAGATTGATGATGAGAATATCAAATATCACACACAAATTAATAATAACAAACAAAATTAATCACTATCAGTAATGGCTTCTTACCTTTTAAGTTTAAACAGGGTATTAGTTAAAGTAAATATCTAACAACGTTAAAATCATATAAAAGATTTTGATCAGATAAAAGAAAAGTTATTACTAAAGGAGAATATACAAAAAAAATAATCTTTTCTTTATTCTGGTGATACTACAATTCCTTTTTTTTTCAAACTTTCATTTATTTATTACATACTGTTCAAATAAAAACATTTTGTAATTTAATTACAATGAAAAACAAAGAACAAAATAAAAATAACATTCTATGTCCAACACATGAGGACAGAAGGTGGCCAATGACACCACTCACAAGATATTACAACTATTTATAATAATGTTATCAAGTGGAATAAGGAAAATGTTTTCATATCTTATAAAAAAAAAAAAAAAAAAAAAGGAATGATATTAAGATAAAACACATATTCATTTCAATGTATCTTAGATGGTCAAGGATACTTAGATAATCAAAACTGGCCAGGTTACAAATAAATGGTATAGGTAAATTGTAAATTTAAAGTTTTTTAAAGTAGGACATGAAATAACTCAGAAAAGAGTAGAAATAAGTTTGGAATTACACCTCAAGAGGGCTTTCAACATAAAATCTTCAGAATTTAAATTATAAGCAAAATATATGAAAATTCTTGAACCAAAACATAACTAATTAACTGATGTTATTATTATTTTGATTATTTTTTCAAGCTTAAACAAATCGTAAATATTTCTTAATAATACTTTTTTATGCCATCGATTATTTAGATAAACATTTTAAAGTACATGAAATTAATACAGGCTATAGTTTATAAGGTGGAGATTTTCATGTAACAGCAAGAGGGTCATTTAAGTACAATTCTTTTATTTTTTTTCTGTTTTCCAACAATGGGTAATGCCTACCAGGTATGCAAGTTTAAAATGTCATTTATTTCTTAAAATATATACACAGTAATTTAAAAAAAAGTATAATATATTTTATTCAAAGTACTGGCCCTCGCTTCGTTGGGTTTAATAATAATCGTTTCCTTAGTCAATCTGACTGAATGTGCAGGAGCGTTATCATGCTGAAGAATGACTTTGGCGTGCCTGTGAGCCCATTCTGGGCGTTTTTCGATCAATGCGTGACTCAAATTGATCATTTGTTGTCGGTAGCGCTCGGTATTGACTGTTTCGCCGGGCTTGAGAAGCTCGTAGTCGATTTGGTCGATTTTCTCGTTTTTGATCAGTAACATCAAAATCACCACGTTAGAAACGTTGAAACCAACGTTCACATGTCTTGACGGTTGGAGCAAGATCACCATAAGTCTCAACAAAAATTCGATGACATTCAGATGCCTTTTTCTTTTGATTAAATAAGAAAATCATGACATGCCGCAAATGCTCTTTATTTGGCTTAAAATTAGACATTTTTAACACCAAAGAAAGGTATGATACGTCCACGTAAACGACTTAAAAACAACTGACTTTTGTAAACAAATGACTAACAAACAAAATAGCGTTTAGAGATAAGCAAATCCTTCAATAGGCTAAGAGCGCATTCTATTCGAATTAAAACGACATTTAAAACTTGCATGCCTGGTATGTGTCATAGAATTGAGTGCACATGTTAGCTACTTGTGCAATAAATTGTTAGCTAGGTAAATTGTAAATTTAAAGTTCTTTTTTTAAATTTTTTGGTAAGTTAATTACCCACCCTTCTGAATGTGGTGGTGTACTTGAAACTTAAGAATTGATAACAATTTTTTTCAGAGGGCAAAATATTTTCTTTATCAGAACAAAGTGCAGTATCAACAAATTGTTAATATATTTCGTTTTACGATACATACCAACTGCTAATTAATGTTTGAAATTGATTATAAAATGTTGAGCTTATTATAAATTGAATATTTTCTTTAATTTAATATTTTTAATTTAATTTTCTACACTATTTTAAGTGCTAGAAGAGAATAAAAGAAGCATAAAGTAATTTTTTTTTTTTGTAATTCAGCACATAAGCAAAAAATTAAAATTGATCTTCGAAACTTGATAAAATCAATGGTTCAATCATAAATTGCACTGTGCTCTACCAGTAATTCACTCATCTCAAGATCCCAGTTGGCCTGATTTGGAATAGTAAAAGAAACGGTGCATTGCGTCAAAAGAAACAAAAAAAAATCTTGGTAAGAGGCACGAGACAAGAGACTTGAGAAAATTAGGAAAGGAAAAAAGGTATTGGATAAGCAACCTATAAGACGTGGAATTATTATTAGTCCTATGTGAGAGACATAGTAGATATATCTGAGAAAATCTTCCTTTTTAATCTTGGTCATTTCAAGATATTGGACAGATAAAAAAGCTGAGATGATCGATGAGTTTAATCCTCAAAACAAACAAAAAATGAACAGAAGTATGAAGACTGAATAAGAGGAGAAAGAGGAGTTCAGATAAAAGGAGAGAGGTGAGTTTAGAGGGAAATGAGGAAGGAAGCTGGGAATACATCAGCAGGAAAGAGGAGGATCTTGCCATCTTAAAACTTATGAAGAAGGGATTTGGTAGAAATATATTTATCATATGTTTGAGTTCATTAAACGAGTTTAATACAAGTTACTCATATGCTCTTCCCTCCCAACCTTTTTAGCCAGACTTAATATTTCCCATAAATGCCTTCTCAAGCTTATAAGGTCAACTTAGTAATTTAGAATTATTTAAGGCTATTTTTAATAATATATGGGAAATCTGCTTAGTTTACACTCCTACATATTTGAATTTGATTTTTGGTGGTAGAAGGAATGGATTACTCAAGATGTAAATATTACTTTCAGAATAAATTCTGATGATGGCAGTAGAGAATTATGATTTTAGTACGCCACCAGCCAATAAGAGGAGAGAAGAAAATTAACCTAAAAAAAGAAGCACTTTCTATTCCTGGCAAAAGACTCTTGTTATGGGCATTTTTAATATAAATTAAGTAATCAGTAATTATTTACCTAAATACATTACTTCACTCGTTTTTAGGAGGTCCAACCAAAAAATTGTTTCCAATTGGTTGGACATGAAATAACTCAGAAAAGAGTAGAAGAAAAGTTTGGAAAAACACCTCAAGAGGGCTTTCAACATAAAATCTTCAGAATTTAAATTATTAGCAAAATGTATGAAAATTCTTGAACCAAAACACGACTAATTAACTGATGTTATTATTGCTGTGATTATTTTTTTCTCGCTAAAACTTTCTTTTAATAAAAATTTTCTTTTTAAACTTGGCAATATTATAAATAGTAATTAGTATAACAAATCAAAATTTTATCATTTCATTTAAATTATTAGCATAACTGATAGAAATTTAAACTGCTAGTATCACTTATTAAAATTAGCCTTTTCATCCCCCCC
>KZ807028.1:361690-381518 GCA_000696205.2 Oncopeltus fasciatus
AAATAAAATTTATTAAAATTAGGTCAATTTAATTAATATAAGTTATATAGAATATGAGAACTTCATATAAATTCTATTATTTTAATTTTTTTGTTAGTTTAAAAAAATAATTATACTCCTTCAACTATATAAATATAATTTTTTGTTTTAAACCAGTTATTTGTTAAAGTGAAATAAAAGTTAATTTTAAGCTTGACAATCTAAAGGCTGCAACAGATAATGTGCCTAACTTTATATACTGAGGAGCATCACCATGAACAAATAATTACAAGCTTTATTTTATTTTCAGCTTATTTGTGTGCATTGAGTTGTATGCAACTAATACATTACTTGAAAAAATAATTTTAGAATGTGAAGGACGCTTCAGTTCAGGAAAATATGAATGTTATAGGTGATAAAGCATACTAAATTTTTATTAATTGCTAAATACATAGTTTAAAAGGAAACAATAAAAATTAATGTTGGCACTGAAAAATGACAATAATGTCTGAAGATGGACAGATATTAGCAACATGCTAATGTAACACTAACTGGCATTTATATACATATTTTAAAAAAAAGAAAATTAGGTGAATTAACTGAAAATTGAAGACTACTGATAAATTTACAAAGGTTTGAGTTAAATATGAAAGATTTTGTTAGCATAACATCCTTAAAATTAACAGCTGCACTAACTTTCCTCACTGAGGATTTTATATAACATAATTTTGAACATCCTAATGCTCATAGTCTCATTGAATACATCTCCTAATGGCGGGGACTTAATAATTTGATCTATCCAATTACGTCAAAGATTTTCTGAAAGAATATCTCTTCAGTAGAATAAGCAACGATATACCTGATGCTAAGAACTTCTAGAAGTCAAACCCACAAATGAACCATTAGCTCTTTTAATTCTTAGTCTTCATTAGCTCTCTTAAAAAAGCTAATAGACTCATTCAAAAGAGTCTGACTTTCATTTCTCAATTTCATCCAAGCTAAAGATTTTCTTGCTCAACTCAACCAACTTCAAAAATTTATATTATTTATGATAATTTATAAAACTTATACAAAAATATAATCTGTTAATGATATCGATGTAATAGAACAACTGTAAATCAGATACCCATCTGATTTTATAAGAATCTGAGTTCCACTGACTAAGACCTCTCACATTAACAAAAAAATATATTTACATTATTTAGTATTGCCAAAATATACTTATCCTAATAGGATACAATTTTTTTTTTTTCAATTTGTTTAAGGCTAACTTTGAAATAAATTATAATTCTAGTATTCTCTTAATTTTTAAATTTAAAATTTTAATTAATATTTGTTAAATACAAATTTTACTAAGAATAGATTATTAGCAAATAAAGAAAATTATAAGCATAATCCTATCAAGAGTTGCAAACATATCAGAATGTAAAGATTCACTGAGTCTAAAGATAAGAAGTGACAATGACAAGCCGGCAAAAACGTCAGCTTGAAAAGTTTTGAATGATGAAAATACTAATATAATACCCCGGTGTCTTTTATGTTCGGCTGGGTGACTGGCTGAGGCAAAGCTGACATAAACCTTAGTCCAACCAAATTATTTCCAGAGAGAAGCCCATTTCTAATAAGCGACAGCATATCGGAACGTGAATGTAATCTGTCGACTGACACTCAATTCTGTACTTGTAGATATGAAAGCTCAGAAAGTATGGAGGGGGAATATGCCAAGGAAAGTAGAGAATATAGAACTACATACAGGTAAACCAAATAAATTTATATTTTGTTAATATAAAATAGATTATTTATTGGTAAAATACAAAGACAATTTTTTTCTAAAATTTATAAGTTATGTTTCCAACATATATATTAAAGGCGTTGATTATAGTTGACAGCTCGAAATAGCGGGATGAGGAGGTTACCTAGAAGATTTTTGAAACTTTCTTTATTGTTATTCACTTTAACTGTTTTTAGTTGGCGTCTTCATGAAAACTGATTTAACTTCGGTATATGCATTTATTCCGTAAGGGCCTCCTTCTCTCCCAAGTCCTGACATTTTGTATCCACCGAATGGCGTTTGAGGTGTAATAATGAAATAACAGTTCACCCTGTAAGTACAATTGAACAAATCGTAAATATTTAATTATTTAATTATACTTTTTCATGCCATCAATTACTTAGATAAACTTGAGTTAAAAGTTCTTGAAATTAATACAGACTATAATTTGTAAGGTAGCATGTGACAGCAAGAGGGTCATTTGTGTACATTTATTTTTTTTTCCTCTTTTCCAACAAAGGGTAATGCCTATGTGCCATAGAATTAAGCGTACTTGTTTGCTACTTCAACAAATATTTATTATTTTTAATCATAATATTGCATAGTGATATCTCTTGTGTAACTTGATTAATTCTCATGTTGTATCGCATTTGTTTATTTAGTGTTTTGTTTTTCATGAATAAACTTGCTTTA
The DNA here is from genome assembly GCA_000696205.2 of Oncopeltus fasciatus. Taxonomy (NCBI): domain Eukaryota; kingdom Metazoa; phylum Arthropoda; class Insecta; order Hemiptera; family Lygaeidae; genus Oncopeltus; species Oncopeltus fasciatus. The sequence continues at coordinate 364,134 of KZ807028.1, forward strand.
AATAAATGAAAGATTAGTAATATTGGTATTAAGACATAGAATACTTAACTTTTTTTTTTAAACTTGCAAGAGATCCCTTAAGAAGCAGTTTTGTAAGCAGTAAAATATTCCTTGTGGTAAGATTGCTTCTAGTACATAAATTTATAGTCCTTAAATATGTGCATAAATTTAAATTTATAGTCCTTAAATATGTGTATAAATACTTTTTGCATAATCATTACCATTGCTTCTATATTTGTTAAAAATGCTGGTCTTTCTTATCATCAGGACTATTGAATTATTATTGATATTTTGAAATGAATCTTTCTTCTCTAAACTTTTAATATTTATGTGATCTTTAAATTTTACTTAAAAGGTATCAGAAATCAATAATTCATTGTTTACCAAGGAATTTATTTTGCCTTACATGATGAATAAACCTCTGCTTCTATCGATTTATTTTTGTATTTGTTTTATATATTTTCACATACTCATTTAAATATTTTCTCTTCAATTTTATCTGCTTTATTTTGGCTGTTACATGTCTTATCTCTTCTAAAGACATTGTAATTCTATTAACAGCCGTGAAAATGGATGACAAAAGAAGCTAAAATAATTTTGAAAGAAAAATACTATATTGACCTAATCAAAATAGCTTCTTTATTATTATTATTTTTTATTATTATCTAACTCATTAAATTTTAGACATAATTTCAATTATCATACCTTCCATTGTCCGTCTTCATTGGTTTCTGCAAACCATCTGTTGGCGAGCGCTTTCGGACATTGTCCATCTTCTTGCCAAATACATGCGTATTCGGCCAGATGGACAATGTCCGAAAGCGCTCACCAACAAATGGTTTGCAGAAACCAATGAAGACGGACAATGGAAGGTATGACAGTTCTATATTCATTGGTGGTGGAAATAACCTTTTAGATTATTTACATAATTTCAATTACTTTACATATAATTTGTTTCTATAAGTTCAATTTGAGTCTAGTTTGTGAAAAGAAATATCTTTAAACAATTATTTTAATGCTCATTTCTGAATTTTAAATGAAAGGGACAGCCACTGGAGCTTGCTATTTATTTATAAATATTTCAATGGTCTATGTCAAGTTAAGTTCTGCTAAAACAAATATTACATTAGAGTTAAAATATTTGTAATCAAAGTTTAGATTTGAGGTAAAACCCTTCTAATTTAATTTCCTAATTTCTTAATTAATATTTATAAACTTTTTAATTTAACTTTTTTATTTGTTTTTGGCAATATTTTTAAGTAAATATTTAAATGGATATATGAAATATGTTAGGAATAAATAATTTAACTGAGTATTATGAATTCTTTAATTTAATCACCTCTCCCACTTGTAATTTATATTTTTAAAGTAAACTTACCACACAGATCCAGCTTGGATTCCTTGTGCTATTGTATTAATTTGATCTATATCTTTGCCATATATGGATGATGCCAAACCATATTCTGTGCTATTTGCTCTGTCAATTACTTCATCTATTGTTTTCCATGACATTATCTGTTGCACTGGACCAAATATCTGTGGTATATAATAAAAATGTAATTAGTTTAAAAAAGAAATTAAAAAAAAAAAATTTGTATTTCATTTTAAAATTAGATTAAAGTGTTTATCTTCCATGTAATGTCACAACTTTGAAAATGTTTTTCTCCCAATAAAACAATTAAACTAAACAAAATCATCAATTTGCCTCTAATTATGAGTTTAGATTTAGGGACCTTGCCTAAATACCTATTGTTTTTTGTCATATCTTATAAGTATAACAGATCATAGATAACATGTCATCAATATGGCATTGAATTGAAAAAAAATAGCAGTGGTAATATACAACATTGGAAAAGAAGAAGGGCTCCAGATGACCATTAATGGATGTTGATGAGATTCTGCTGGATGCTGTTGATGTGTCAAATCAATCCACAAGTATATGCTAACTTGCCAGGGAGTGTGGTGTGTCGAAAGTTACTGTTTGTTGTCATCTACTCTTTATCGGGAAAGTAAAAAGAGCAGTAGACTGGACCAGTCTGGAGGGACCCTCTTAGTCCTCATCAATCAGCAAAGAGGTTAATAATTTGTGAAAATGTATTGAAAAACCCTTCTGATATGAAATTTTATTGGAAAATTTGATTTGCATTTTTAAATTTTAAAGATGTTATTCATCCCAAATTGTTCCTGATGGATGTTTTGTGGATTCTGAATTTTACTGTGAACCACTGGAAAGATTTTAGGCGAAGTTAAACACTAAGGTTTTATCTGCTTTGATCAACTGATCATCATAATTCTATTTGACCCAAAGAAAAGTTTAAAGATCTATATGGGATTGAACTCCTGCCTCATCCACCATATAGTTTAGACCTAGCATACAATTAAATTACTTGTTGTTTCGATCCATGGCTCATTTCGTTCAAGGGAAAAAAATTTGATAATTTTATAGAAATTAGAAATTTTATTGAAATTCCTTTCCAAGAGTACTTTGATAACATCCCAAGAAATGGTATCAGCGAAGATTTGGTATGAGAAAGTAGTTAGCAGATGGCTAATGATGATAGATAACAATGGACTATACTTTTAAGTATTAATTGTATTTTTATCAAATATATAATAATACAAACCAACATTAACCAACTTTTTTATTTTCTTTTTTTTCATTTACCCTTTTAATATGAAAATAAAATGACTAAAATATTTTATTTAAAAAATTTTAGTTGGAAAACATACTTATTCTTATCTCTTATTGAAATTTGAACTTTAAAAACTTTTTAACGATTCGGAAATAATGAACTGTCTATTTTATAAGATGGGATTGGAATTAATCTGAAAACCAAAAAGTTTCTACTGGTTGGAATGTGGATAACGATCACAAGTAATAAAAAACATAGGTAGTTTAATCTGACATTTTAAAATATATAATATCTTCTTAGAGACTGGTCTACAACAAAAAAATTTTATAACCAATATTCTTCAGCTTTAAAGAAAAAATTATATATTTTCAAATGTCGGCTTAAATTACCCTTGTGTTTTATTACTTGTGACCTATATCCACATCTCAACCTGTAAAATTATATTAGCAGTCAAATCCAATTTCTGCATTACAAAATGCTTTCATTACTGCCCATGTTTTAGGCCTTATTCAGGGAAATTGAGATGATGGTCTCCTGCTCTAGGATAATTAAATCCAATTTATGATTTAGCTACTGATTCCTAAATTACGATTGAGTTATCTAAGAGTAGGAGATTTCATTGCTCTGAACTTTAGGCCAAAATCTTGAGAGTAATAAAAGCATTTTGTTTTCAAACCAGTTTTTATCTCTTCAAATTCCAAGACGGAACTCTCGACCAATCACCTAATTTTTAAGCATTTCTTAAATAATTTGAAGTATTCATTTTTAAGTGTATATTTTGTTTATGATAAGTCTACCTTTGTATATTTTTTTAATATGTCTAGCTTTGTATTTTTGTAATAAATCTAGATCTGCATTTTTAAAAATAATAAATCTAGGTTTGTATTTTAGTACACATTGTATCCCATAATTAATAACTTATACTTTTTAAATTCTAAATCTATAGAATCTACTGTTAATCTATAGAAGTTTTTATTAATAATTTGTTTACCTCTTCTTTTGCTATAGTCATATCATCTTTTACATCTTTAAACAGAGTTGGCTCTACAAAGAATCCTGGTCTGTCAACTCGGTTACCTCCACACACTAGAGTTGCTCCTTCTTGTTTTCCAGACTCAATCATCTTCATTACAGTTTCTAATTGCTCCTTAGTTGCCTAAAAAATGTTCATTTTATTATATGTAAGGCATCCCTCTTATTAAAGCATATTAAAAAAAAAATCCTAAAGGTAAATTTCTCTAAATTCGTGTTTCTATTCAATTGGTCTCGAAAGAATGACTATGTGATAAAATGCTGCACTAGAAAAGATAAAGTGATAAAGACTTTAGATTTTGTTCAGAAATATTTTTAACATTTATTATTTTAAACACCTTTAAGTGTTTCTGGAACATTTTAGCAAAATGTCGCTCTGGAAGTTCCATTTCATCCAGAAGTCTGGTATTGATAGAGAATAAATATAAAAATAAAAGAAAAACTATATCATCAAACTCCTATCCTTTTTGGTAAAAGGATGCCACATGTCTGTCAGTTAATAAATTACTTTTTTATTTATTTTTAATTGTTATGAAAGATATGAGTTTATTGCTAAATGGCTTTCAAAAGAGAAATAGGCTCTAATTATCAATTGTGTCAAGCAGTTAATCAATAATCGTATATTTAGAAATATTTCATTGATTAAAACTTCTATATTTTTAGCCCAGCCCATTTGTTGGATCCTTATGTACCCCTTAATTATCTCACATAAACTTGATCCTATACCCTATAAAGGATTAAAGGGCTCTAAATAGATATATTAACATTAACTTATTGTCATATTAGCATTTATTCTTCGTATATGTTTATATAAATTAATTATTTGTGGCCAGACCTGTCCTTAAGTTTGGTTTATCAGTTGAAGCATTAATTAGAAAAATAAATTTTGTTTGGTGATTCTGGGTACTTGTAACCTGCTAATTCGTTGTTCAAATATAATTATTTTGTCATCCATTTTCAAAACAAACTATAGTAATATAAATTGTTAATAAATATACTCACAAAAATTGAGTGAAAGTTTAATTTAACAAAGTAACTTATTTTAAATAATTTAAATAAGTAATACAATGAAAAGTAATTAAGGAAGTTAACCTGAGGTCCATGGTCAACATTCAGATCAAATGGGTCTCCAACACGCTTAGCTTTTATTCTTGCTACTGCTTTTTCTAAAAACTTCTCATAAATTGATTCATGGACAAAAGTTCTGGAACCAGCACAACAGCATTGTCCCTATAAAATAATTAGACAAGTTTAAATTCCTGCAGTGATGCAATATACTTTACCATTTATATATAACATGATTACTATATAGTGGGTAATTACATTACCACATACTATGCGCCCAGAATACAATGGGTATTTACGTTAGGTAACCCTGCAGAATTGCTTAAAAGACTGTTTGAACTAACCTTTAACTATTTAAATTTATTTAATGATTAAGTATATGACCAGTTTTAATAAGATGTTTTATTTCCTGTAATTTTAAAAACTAGTAGGATTTAGTTGAAGTAACATGGATTGACCAAAAAATGAAATGAGCATACTTGTTTCTTTTGTTCTATAATCCTTAAGCTCAATAGAAGAATAAACAGTAATTGAATTAAGCTACTAGTTACAAATTAATGGGTCTCATCTATTTGATCAGAGATAGTTTGATGGATTTATTATGGTTTTGATAACCTCATTGTTCCGTTTAGGAACATGGCTTATTCTTATGATAACATCTGTACATAAATAAATTTTGGTTTCAGATTGCTGAGTTTTTCTGGAAAGTGCATTTTTTTTATCAAGTTCATGATATATGGTAAGTATTTTCATTTTTTTTTTTACTAAGCCAATCATGAAAACTACACTTATTACAGGGCACTCTTGATTAAGAAATCATGTATTTTACATGGTTAGCCATGGTCATGCCATGGAGGAAATATACCATTGTAAATTAATTCCTATTTCTTGAAATACAAATTTCTATCATTATCAAGGAAGATGTACTCTTGACTAGCAAAGATTACAAAGTAACTGAAGTAAGGCCTCTCAATGTTAGAGGATTCTTCAGGGGCCTAGACTTGTATGTCATTTGACTTGTGGTGTGTCGTCTCCCTTGGGGGCCCCAAAATTCTATCTATCCAATTGGTCAATCATACTCCAAGTTCATTATTTAATATATTCTGTATTGTCCATCTTACATAAAAATGTTATAAATGTTGGTATTTTTACACCCATATTATTTTATAAATTTTTTCATAAGTTTTAATTATAATACAGATATTGATACTTATTGAAATTGTTCTTCCTATAAACTCTCCTTTCCAATTTTGTGATTTAGGCTAAAAATGAATTCTTAATATTTTTTGTTAAAAGAAGCCCAAATTCATGTTGGTGAATTATATTTTACTCATATTATGTATGTTTTATACATTTTTTGTTAACTTATGAATAAGAAAGATATCTCTCTCTCTCTCTCTCTCTCTCTCTCTCTCTCTCTCTCTCTCTCTAAACACCCTTTCTTCCCTTTGATTATTTTTAGTCATTAAACTTGAAAAAGGTTTTCAGAAAGAAGTATAAATACGTTTACACCAGATTGGTCTCAGTATTTCAAAAATTGCACATGCTCACACTAGGACTATATATTATATATATATATATATAATATTACTACCATATGATTATTTTATGAAACTCACCATATTATGGAATGCTGCGTAATGGGCATGTTCTACTGCATTGTCTATATCTGCATCCGGAAGAATTATGTTAGGGGACTTCCCTCCAAGTTCTAGGGTCAGCCTTTTCATTGTTTCTGAGCCATCTCGAAAAATTCCTTTTCCTACCTGAAAAGAAGAATCAAGCTTTTGAGGAAGAATGATAAAGTAATAATTATAGCATACAGCAATTATATCATATAACAACAAAAAATATTATATTCAAATATCTCTGAAAAGGAAGACAGAGAAATGTACCTACTGAGAAAAATTTTGAGTTGGCATGAAAATATGCTATTGGTGGATTTTCTCAATTGTTCTTGGCAGCGTTTTTTATCTTTCATTTCTATTTGATCAACTTATGAGCAATTACAAATGCTATATGTTATATATAAGTTCCTGAATTATCTCCAATTTCTATGGGATCTTTTGCTGAACCAAATTTTCCGACTGTGGGTTCTTGGTGGAACAAACCAATTACTTTTTTATTTTTTGTGAGATTATCCCTTGGGTCACCAATCATTCATCAGTGGAGAGCAGTATTGATAACAGTCTGTCAATAAGAAAAATAAATGGTGTGGCTTTTATATTAATACCCATCAGGCATACTTAGCTTTGATGATGGGATCATCATTGTCAAGAAAGAACTAAGTTTATAATTGTAGTATTTTGTGTGGAAAAATGAATTTTGTTCAGAAATACCTCTGCTTCTCAATCAATTGAAGTATTTAATTTTTAAAAAAATGTTTCAGGACTTTTGTCAAATGGTACTCACAAAGAAAAAGTGATCAGATTCATTGAAAGATTTATCTGGTTCTAACATACATTATACTACACCTGTTGAACAGCCAAAGTTCACAACAAGGAAGTCTTGTATGGACAATATCATTGCACTTCGGTAGCCAATTGAGAAATTAGCTTCATTTAGTCTTCCATGGTATTGAGGGAGAAGATATGAGCCGCACTGAGAAGGGCATGTGTTGGTCTATACAAACATTTAGTCACTTCTTGGGGGAAAAAACGTAATTGTTTGTATAAAATGTTCATTCTAATCTGTGCATAATGAGGATTTAGAATCAGCTCTCGGAAGTATTTTCTGAAACCAAGGAAATAAAGAAATAGTGCTGCCTGTTACCATACATTTTCAAGATCTATTTGGCAAATGTAAAGGATTATGAACAGCTTATCATCATTGTGAATTATCAAGTGGTGTTCGCCGGGAGAAAGTATTCCTAGAAATAGTGATCTTCCAGTTGAAGTTTAAGAAGGGCCTTAAGATCAACTTCTGACATACTAAGCAAATGGCTGTTAGCAGAGTTGAGGAAGAATTTTCCTGGTAAACTGAATTTTCATTAAAAGAAATTTGGAATGAATTAATGGATTACTAGGGTATCAAAGTAAGACAATTTAAAGTCACCTCTAAATAATAAACTCTATTATAAAAGACGTGAAAAATATTACCAATGAATTTGCAGTCATGTAAAAAAATAATTTTCACGAATATTTATAAATTATAATTTAAATAAATTAAACATATCTAGGATTTCACTACTCTTAACTACTAATATTAGTCCAATGGGTCCCTGTAGATTTTTCATTTCCTTAGAAAAAGTGTATTTTGTTTTTATTGGAAAATACTTAATTTCTTAATTTTATAAACTTTCAAAGTGTCTTGCTTAAAGTGAAGGCCAAAGACCTCAGCTATATCTGCATCGGACGCTGCCCAGGTGCCATCATCCTGTCTGAGAGGAGAGATGGGAAAGTGGTATTTGAGGATTTTTCTAGTGGCAGTCCAGAGGGATTTGTCTTCCGTTGTGAGGAGAAATGATTGTTGAATTCTTTATTGTGATAAGATCTGAGCCCATTAGATATTAAAAGAAATTTTTTTTTTTTATAACACAAAAAGAATAAATATACCAAATATATTTTCAACAGATTATCCTTTAATTGTAGGGATGTATTACTGTCTCTATATTTCACTCCTTATAAACTATTATTTTAATGGCTATAAATTCTTACCGGTGTCGAACCTGTAAAAGAAATTTTATTAACTAGTGGATGGTTGACCATAGCAGCTCCTACTTCTCCGTACCCAGGTACAAAGTTTATTACTCCTGGTGGTATTCCAGCCTCCTTGACCAGTTCAGCTACATGAAGAGTTGCCAATGAAGCATGCTGGGAAGGCTTCAGCACCATTGTACACCCTGAAAAAATCAAATTTGTTTATAGATTGGCTTATTTAATTTTTACATTTTGTATTGAGTTGACAGTAATAATAATTTTTAGGATTTTTAGATACATTTAATTCATTTCAGACCCTATAGAATAGTGATACATACCCACACCCACACCACACACACACACACACACACACACACGTGTGTGTACACACTAGCATCTGTAATTTTTAAAATAATGAAACCAAATTTGGTATTAAAGCTTCATTTTGGAAATCGTTGGTTGAGTTAGTGGGAGTCCAAATTTTAAAATCTTAATTTCTTGGTCATTATTTCCATTACAAAAAATTAATAATGTTTAGGTTAAAATAGGAGTTAAGTACAATTTTATAACATTTAAATTCTATAGCTTTATAAAAACTAATGCAAATTAAAAAATACATTTGTGAATGTAATTTTAAGTGATGGGCAGTCTCTCTTATTTTTAAAATATAGAAACCAAATTGAGTGTTTAGGCTTTCATTGCAAATTCTTGTATGAATTCAGTTGAAATCGGATGAGGGAAAAGAGGGGTTCATAAGTGACCGAAAATACAATAGATATATTTAATTGGTTTTTCAAGTTACAAAAAGTTTACAGAACATAAATATAAACAGTTAATGAATATAATTTTCCAGCTTTTATGTTCTCTAACATAGCTTAGTCAAGTTCTCTAACATAACTTAATGAAGTTTTTTTCATAACATTTTATGGAAAAAAAAAAACTTAATTAAGAAGAAATTTATGAATGTAACTATGATGGGTGAGTGCCTTCATACACTCTTCCTTCATAGCCTGTCTAGTGCAAGCTTCTGTGGTGATACCTTTTATACTCATTTTCTCCCCTGTCTTGTAAATTAAATTTCCTCATTTAATCTTATTCATATCCAGCTTTAATGAAATGTGGAGAATCTGTTTAATTACACCACACTTGTGGGATGGGTTGTTTTGTCTGAAATTGTGTGCAGTATACTTTGCTATTTCATTTTTATTTTAGTACATTTATACCCTACTTATTCTTGTTTTTTTTTAAGGCCATTCAATGTTGGTTTACCAAATTCTGTTAGAATTTCATATAGTCATGTGATTATATTACTCATTATTGCATTAAAAAAAATTAAAAATTGATTTCTTATTTGAGCTGAAGGGTTTTATACAAATTACATCTTTGTCTCTGTCATAATTACCAATCCTGTAAAATGTATTAGGATTTAAATATGTTAGCTCTTCTTGTTCAAAAAGAAAAAAAATCTAAATTGTGCATTCTAGAGTATAGGATCAGCTTTTTCACTGACATGAAATGTGATAATTTACTTATGTTATGAGCATTTTTTGTAATTCTCTCTTATATGATCTTTGGGATTTTTATTAAACTTAATGAACAACAAATTAAATTTCCTTCAATATATGGTATATTCGGTTTCTTTTGAAATTAAACAATCAATTTATTGGCCAATATATAAATGCCTGCCTCTAAAGTTTGTTTCTTTAGTTTACCTACATATGACTTATTTATATACCTTTTATATAGTTATATATATTTATGGCTTGGTTGGTTTTTAAAAAAAAAGCACAACTTGCTCAAGAATGATGACCTAAAAAATGAACATACTTTTTTCTTTCTATTTCTTCCTTTTATTATTCAAAAATAATATAACTATTTATTGTTTATTAATTGGAAACCAAACTCTCTTTGTTTCAATTACTTGATTAACAATTAATACCCTCAATAATACAAAAATAATTCTCAGGATTATGACATTTTAATTTTTACTCTAATAAATAAGTTACAACTTATTTTATCATTACCAAATTATTAATTGTTGGTTTAATTTTTTTTTAGGTAATATATAACTTACCTAATTATTAATTGTTGGTTTAATTATGTTATTTTTAGGTAATATATAACTTACCTAATTAGAATTTTTTTAAAAACTTTAAAAACTTTTTGTTTACTACAACTCAGAATGAATTATTTCATTAAATCTTTATATCTAGTATTTGTGAACTATTAGTCAAGGATTTAATTAAGTTAAAAGTGAAGAAAAAACTTTAAAGAAACTTTAAAGAAAGTAGAATGTTAAGGAAATGCAAAATTATAAGGATATACACAATATAAAATTAGTGTAATAATCAAGAGTCTTGTAATTGTTCAATTATGAATTACAGATTTTATTACATTAAATCAATATATGTAGCAATTTTTAATTCTTACCTGGCTCCTTTTTCTTGATTGAAATTGGACATTATTCTTCAAGTAATTTTGAGTGATTCTATTGAGGCTTCTTGTTAGATGTCTTGAAACTACTAGTTTTTACAATTTTATTTTATTTATAACACACACTTAATTGTCATGTTGAATAGAATAGGAAATATCTCTTGAGCTTGGGGGAGAAAGGTTCTACTGGTTTCTATAGATACAAGCAACTGACATATAGTTGGAATTTCTTTGTGTCGGACAAAAAATGTACAAAACCATTAAGGTCTTTGTTCTCTTGGCTCCAGGCATTGTTCTATATGATACATCAGTTCTTTTATTTTCTCTCTTTTTGTTTTGGGCAGATTTATTTTATTCCCAAACATTGCCTTTATTAAGAGTAAGTTATAGAATTAATACTTAATATTTACATCTAATTAAAATGTGTTTATATTCAAATGCACACACACACAAACACACATACCCACACAAATATTTGTTTGTACAAGCATTAATTTTTACAGTTATACATAGGAAACATATTTTCTCTCAATGAAATATAGTAATAAAATTAAATAGTATGTTTTCAAGAGCACCCCATTAATCATTTTACTATTATCTCAATTAAACACATAAAAGTTACTAATTTGACTGATAGAAAGAAAAATATATTGTCTGATATAAATATAATTACTTTGAATCCACCATTTGTGTTAGATTTTAAAACATTTAGAAATGCAGTGATACAATTTGTAATGATCTTGAACCCAGTAAAGCTCCTTATTACAAAGGAGTAATTTCCTTTTTTAACACGTATTTTGCCATTACATTTGTATTTTTATTTCTTGCATAAAGTCCTTTAGAAAATTTAGAATCTGTACGTACAAATATCTTTATTAACGGCTTAGTGCTTTCTGTACACATTTTAGACTTTTTGAGATGATTAAAATATATATTTTACACCTTTCTTAGCTATGTACTATTTTCCCTGTGATTTCCACTTGAAACTTAATAATTAGTTTAGTTTTTAATTTTTATTTTTTTAAATGTTCAACAACTTTTCAAAATATCCTATATGATCAAAATATCAAAAAATTTCTGCTTGTTCCAATTTATCAAATCTTTAGTTTTTAATGCAAATCTTGCTTCAGTCATTGAATATATTTTTTAATTATTTTTCTAGATTAACTATATGCCTTCTTATTTATTCATTCCTTTCATTTATATTAATAATTTAAATTCCTAAAAATTGTCTTTACAAAAAATTTTCTATTTGCTATGTTGGAATGCTTCAAGGGATAAAATTACTAATATTTATAAGTTAAGAATCTTTAAACAAATTTTCGGAGAAATTTAACAAATCTTAAATGTATAAATAGGGTAGGAAGTATCTCATATACATTTTTCATATCCACTAATATGTGTTAATTTTTAAATTATCTCAATTAATCATTTTTTTTTAACACAAAAAGAAAATCAAAATTCATTGCAATCCCTGCTATGCCAAGTTTGTTTAAAATAGTTTTTTTTTTTCTATCTATCTGACATAAAGCCTAGTTTTCAATGAAAATCGACACACATTTTTTTTTTAATGAAAGGAGAAAAATATTTTAGAAGTTATGTAGCAAAATTGAACTATTAGGAGAAGGTGTTTATATGTTACCTAGTTTAACATTAACGGTCAAATTAATGATGGAGACACTGCTATTATTTTTCACTACAAAATTGATATATAGTAGTAATTTTTATATCAGAACAATAATTGTGCAATAAATAAGTAAAAACATGAGGGATTTTCTGCAATCTCAAGCTTGATTAAAAATTATATTTGTATTGTAGCAGACAAAATATTGAGATTAATGGTGGAGTAAAATTTTATAAAACCAATATTTATGTTCAATTGTAAATGATTCCATTTGTTTAATGAAATAGAATTTTCAGGAGGGGGTTAACCTAAAACAAGACACTTTACTGAAAATTTTTAATAAGCTCCAGCAGCCATATAATTATTAAAATTAGGAACAATTAAATGCACAGTAACTTGGTATATAAAATTAAAATCAATATGTTATATTATTGGGAAATATTAGAGTAGGGGTTTGCCTAATACATTTGATTGGAAAAATTCAAATTATCTATCAAATTTAATTTATATTTGAAGGGAATAAAAACTGATTTATGCGTTTATTAGTTAGTGAATAATTATGTCCTCTTATTAAAAAAAGTAACTGGATCTAGAAGTATGATTCATAAACTTCCCAAACCTTAATGATCCTTCAAACACTCCTAGCTAGAAACCTTTAGGTTTAGTAGTCACAAGTGTTATTGAAACTCAACAACATAATATTAAATAATTTCATAATAATAAAATCACCATTCTGTCTTGAAAAATATGGACAGAGGGCTTGTTATTAATGTTTAAATGTAAATTGTCAATAGCAACATACTTTGCTATAAAATTTGCTTATTTTATGTTTCTATATGACTTTTATTTTATTTTTTTCTTAAGAAATATTGGTTAATTGATAAAGATAAATCAGATGAAAAAAACACACTTAAGAAAAAAAAAAAAAAATACCTGCAGCTAAGGCTGGTCCCACCTTCCATGTTACCATGAGCAGAGAGAAGTTCCAAGCAGTGATTAGTCCACATACCCCTACCGGCTCGTGCCTTGTGTAGGTGATGAAGTTCCCGTCTATTGGGGTGCATATCCCATTATTCTTGTCTGCATACCCTCCAAAGTAACGAAGGCTCCTCACTGCCCATGGAAGATCACCCTTCAGTGTTGCTCCATACACCTTCCCACATTCCAGTGCCTCCAGACTCTTGAAGTAGGAAAATTGAATTATTTTTTGAAAGCTAGTGAATTTATTCAAAAACTGTGGAAGCTCCATGAAGGAGCTACTCCGACTTTATATAATATTTTTAAAAAAGAGAAAAATTTTTCATTACTTTTTGGGGAGGTTGAGTAGTCATAGCCTATGTATCCTGAAATGAAATATTAAGTGAATTTAGAATCTATTGTTTACTTGTTAGATTTGTTCCAAAATGTATTTTTTGGGATTTTTTTATTGACTATATCTGTGTAGAATATCCAAAAACCACACATTTTAATCAAGCTGGTAAATTATAGGATTAATAATAGTTTTATTGTCAGAAAAGGAAATTTCATTAAAAATAAAGTGAATGAAATTCATAAATTCAATCATTATGATGCTATTATTTTAGCGAATTCTGAATGAATGTAGTTGTTGAAGATTGTTCTGGCATATTTTTTTATTTTGTAAATGTTTTTTTGAAACTACTTACTAAAAAAATTAAAAACAAAGTGAATGACACTTCAGAGGACAGAAATACCAATTTTAGGCTAAGTTCTTAAACTCTTGGGAGTTTTATTTTCTGTTTAAATTCTCTTAATTTTTGTACAATATGATATGATGGCAATTAATTTTAAAATTAAAATTATGTTTATGTAAAATTATGTATGTCATATGTATTATGACAATAAAATTAAAGCTGAGATTAGGATTACTTAAGAGGAAACAATAGGCAATCTGCTTTTGTGGCTGTGCCTGAACATTCAAGGTTTATAATTCTTAACTGAATTTATAAATAAAGTTATTTTAAATTAATTTCTGTTTGCCTGAACTTAAGGTGAAGTTGAATGGCATGCACTCAAAATTAAAAAAAAAAATAGATAATTAACCTCCTGAACAAGCTCCATCATTTGAACTCAAAACCAAACTGAAAATAAGTGTGTGAAGTAAAATTGGTATACAAATTCACCTGGTTTTTATTTAATAGGAGAAGCATTACTTATTAAATGGTGGTTGACTTACAGAAAGATATACTGAATCTCTTTCCATCAAATCTGCAAGCTTATTTAGGAGGTATCCCCTCCTGGAAGCGTCCATTTTCCTCCATGGAGAATCCCTCCTGAATGCTTCATGAGCTGCTTTTACTGCTCTGTCCACATCTTCCTAAAATTTAAAAATAATTAAATATTTTTTGGATTTATTTTTTAAACATAAATCAATTCTCGCTTTTAATGTTTTTCTTTCATCTTTTGCTCTCCTTATTTTTATTAATAAATTGGAATAATTTTAGTGCATACTTATTAATTCAAATTAAATTTTAAATGAGATAAGTTTTAACCTATTCTCTTTGATAATATAATCTGTAGATAAAGGAAAGTTAAATGAATGTCTTGAGTTGAAGTTTCAGTGCTTATCATTTCATGCTAATAATGTGATAAATACAAGCAACTAGTTATAGTTAGACACCACCTTTACTTGGCTTAAAGAATTAGAAATTCTTTCACCTATACATTAAAGCATCATTTGGATGTGAACATTAAGTATTTAATAAAATAAACATAAAATAGATAGATGAGTTACTCATCAGGCCACGCGGTTTCGAAATACTATAGTACTTATATTTTTTTTAATGAATTGAAGAATATGATATTGTTTGTATTTTTAAATTTTTTTTATTAGATTGCACACTCTCACGTCTCCTCCAGTATAAATGTCTTTAATCATAATTAATTTTTGTTTGGAAGTAACATTATATCATGGTGATTCAAATATGTGCTAAATAAACCAGAAAAAAATGTAAGCTGAAACATTGGCAGATAATCTTTTAAAAAAATACTCTTTAGTTAAATTTGTATTCATTTGGTGAGGAGGGGGAATATATTCTTTTGTCAATGAAATTTGAAAATTCTTTAGATTTTTTTTTTAATATACAACAATTTTGTATGTGTTAAGTAATACTCTACCTTGAGCATATAGATTGGAGAGAGGGTAAAAACTTTTTGCCTCTTAACAGCTTTGTTGCCTGATATTGGTCCTTTTTATGCTTAGAACTCAGTGTATTTTTTCATATCTTTCTTCCATTTATTATTTTTGCACTCTTATGTCCATAATTTTGTGCTTCATAAATTCAGTATTTCCCTTGCATGAGTTAATCCCCTTTTTATATTTTTATAAGGATAATAAGAATAACTTATTTAATTTATTTTATGGAATAAGTTATTCTCAACTACAAAAAAAATTGTTTAAAAAAAATATCATTTCCATAATGTTGCACTAACCATTTCTGTGGCATACTCTACACTTAATCTTAATCAAAATTTACCGTCATACTATTTACTATTCAAGATGGTGAAACTATTGCTCATTTATTACTATACCTATTGTTTTGGGGTTTTAAATAAAACTAATGTCTGGGAATGAATTGTCCTCAATATTTTAATTTATATCTTTGCTTGATTTTGAAAAATTTATTTCATCATGTAAAATTCATCATCACTCTGAGATAATAAAATGGTAGGAGGATCTTTACTCGTGTTTCTTTTCAGAAATATTTCTAATTACTTCTAACAATGAAGATTTAAATTAGTTTTTCCAGAATTTATTTATCTGAAATTATTGTATATCCAATGACTGCATAAACAAATCTTGAATCCAATTTTGAGGTTATTTTTGTTCCCCTTAGGAATTTTCATATGAGATATATTTCATTTAATTTTCACTTATTTAATTTTTTTTTTTTACTTGCCACTTAAAAAAAAAAAATAATGGCAATAAGAAAAATAATTATTTGAACAAGAATGCAAAGGGAGCCAGAAAGAAAATCCTACTACCTCAGCCGGGAAAGCTTTTTTCTGGCCCTTTGGATATCTTGGAAAATATAACGTGGGATTCCATACCACAATTAATATCATTATTTAAAAAAAAAAAATAATTATTTGAAGTTTAATTTTAATGATTTCTTGTTAACATGAATTTTAATACATTCAATGATTTTTAAGTACAACAATATCGGTGAAAATTTATTAACAATTTATTTGACTTATTTAGCAATCTTATGTTTTGATGCCTTATCTTTTACTGCTCTGAACTTTGTTTTTGAGTGACCCAAACTGATTCATGAACTAAATTTTACCCACTAAGGTGGTATCAGTAACCAGGATTTTGGTTCACTTGCCAATCAAAAGTTAGTGAACTAAAAGTTAATTGTGTAGGACTTGAAAGTGAACATAATTATTATTTGGGTTTTGTGTAACCCTGCCTACTATGAGATGTACAAAAAATAGGGTCCTTAATATAGTGGTTATTTCAAGAAATGAAATTTCATTGTGTCTTGTCTATGTAAATTTGTTTTATTTGCCTGCTTGGCGATTAACTTCATGACCTTATAGTTGCAAATATCAAAAATTCTTTCCTAAACCTACTCAGTAAATGAGACTACTAAAAAGTCAACTTAATTAATTACAAATAGTAATATGTGAAAAATAATGTAATAATAAATAATTTTAGATTATACCCATAACTTAAATAAATATGAATTTAAATTTAAACTCACCTTTCCTCCCTTTGCTACTTCAGTTATAACTTCTCCAGTTGTGGGATTGATAGTTTTAAAAGTTTCCCCTGACAGAGAGTCGACCCATTCATTATTGATAAATATCTAAGAATAAAGCATAAAGTAATTAAATTATTTATAATAATAGTATAATAATATATGAAGTTGAAATTATTATTTACACACTATTAGTTCTACTTAAATTAAAAAAGAAAAACATTTCTATAGAAACATTT
>KZ807028.1:387461-397463 GCA_000696205.2 Oncopeltus fasciatus
ATATATATAATAAAATCCTAATTCCTTTCTCCCTCTAAGTATATACTATGCCAATCCCCATACTCATACACTTATCTATCATGTTCCTCTCCAGTTTGTTAGATCGAATTTGTCGTAATTATGCCCATCTTTAGTGATACATGATAAATTTGTTTAGTTTATTGAGTTCGCCTTCTCTCACATACCCATCATGCTAATTTTTTTAAAAATATATATATTTACACCATCTGCTGATGGTTCCACATTGTACCGGTGTAGATTTTTGTTTTTGTAAAACAAAAAAAAGTTTATGCTACTGTACTTTTCCCGAGTTATTGTTCTCATGATACCATTTTATTTCTGCTTAGACAGCTAGATTTTTATTCTATAAACCTCATAATTAATTTTTATTATTTTAATTTTTATGATAAGGTCAAAAAACGAAAATGTTAAAAAATGGACTTTAAATTTTTTACGTCACTAGTCTTTCCTTTTTTTGGTATAAAATTCAGTATATAAAGAAAATAACGCTGCCAATGATTTCACAACAGTTTTATTTTAAAAATTTTCAAAGTATATTTAAATAATATTACTCATTATAAAAATATAGAAAAGTTATTGGAACGAAATAAATTTGAAAATCACATTTTTGAAGTACAAGTGGTAGGGACGAGCCGACATTTTTGAGAATTAAAAATATTGTTTTAAATGTGCTTTTCAAGGGGTTAAAATCAAAACCTTTTCGTCGCTAGGCCTAGCCGTCTTGAAGTTACGTTATGATTTCAAATCTTAATTTTGGAAAGCGGTGGATGGTCGATGGTGGTCCCATCCCTGGCTCTAGAGCCCTGGTTAGTCTTGGATGCATTATTTAAACGGGGAAACCCATGTCCAATGCTATTGGTATTTAGAATAGGGTGGCTATCTGTAGATAGCCCCTCCCTCCAAGATTCTAAACAATTAATTGATAGCTTAACAACAAAGAACTTTAACCTGGTCATGCTAAAGGGTTATAATCACTACCAATGAATATAGAACTATCATACCTTACATTATCCATCCTCGTGGCCGAATACATGTGTTCACTGTCACTGTCTGTATTTAACTGCCACATGTATTTGGCCACGAGGATAGATAATGTCCGAAAGCGCTCGCCAACGGAGGATGGTTTGCAGAAACCAATGAAGACGGATAATAGAAGGTATCATGTTCATGCTTATGTTAAATTAGCCAACTGTCTTAAGTTTATGATCTATGTTTAATCGCGTGCCCTATATTTAAGATTTTATGCGAAATGATTCATTGATAGGTTTTCAATTTTCCTGCAGTATGATATGAAATAATAAAATTTGGCAATTTGATTTCTCTACACTCTCTCTGTTACCGTTAATAATCGAAGAATCAATTTCAATTTTTTTAGTTTTTATTTTATCCTACTTAGAGTTGGTAGATTAATCGCATAATTCTAATTATGCACATCTTCGGAGCGGATAGAATTTGGATTCCAAATTCCATGAAAATCATTGCGGGAAATTCCTAGTACGGCTTAAGGAGGACATATTCAATTTTCGGATTTTACGTAAATTTTCTTGAAATGCAAGTTACTGAACTGTTGAGGGAGGAGGGATAAGATATTTATTTTTCTAGTTTATTACAATTTTTCGTTTTCGTGTTTATAAAAACACGCTATATCGATCATTTTGTATTGTAGTGTTTGTAAAAATAAAAAAATAAAAATTTGAAATTTCTCAGTTCGAAGACAGAAGATTCCATAACTCACTGAGATGAAGTAGATAGTTTTGTCTAAAAACTTATGGTCTCGCAAAGTTCAAGCTGAATTCATTTTTTTGCGAATTCTAAAAGAGTTTAACAATTGAGATTATTCTTATGACATATTTTTAATAAATATTTCCATTGTTATCTCTGTTCCTCCCTCTAAATGAAAATGGTAATTTTACATAGTAACTGATAGTTTAATATATACATACATACATACATAATGAGTCCGNAAATTTCATATAACTTAATGATTATTTTAATTTTTTTCCAAGATAAACATTGGAGATATCGTCACCGGTTTATAAGTTACAACAATTACTGAAACTCATTCATATTACTTAAGAATTTTAAGTGAAAAATATATATTTTCATTGTTATCAATAAATGGCTATGTTTATATAGACACTTACTTATCGCAATGAAGATAAAAAATAAAATGTTTTAATGAATACTAGTATTCAAAGTGATTGAGGTAATAGAACTGTGATTAACGAACTTAGCTTTGTTTACGTTTTCCTTTTAATTATAAAAAGTACATGCCAAATTTCATTGAGAGAAACTCTTACCTCCATTCTGCTATTTAATTGTAAAGATTAGTATTTTAGGTTGAGGGGATCAAATACTCCTAATTGTTATGTTTCGCTTAATATCTTAAATATTTATTTGATCAGTGAACACATTTTTGTTGAGTTTCATTGCACTGACTAAATATAACGCCTTTTGAACAAAAATAGTTCTGTTTTCTACTTGTATTTGACATTTCAAGTAATCCCCCTATTTTATTAGTGCGATTTGGCTCATTAATGAACTCTGTCCTTCTTTTCCCGTTTGAAAGAAGCAATCCGAATTTCGTCAACAAAAAAACAAACAACTAATTTAGTGGGCCCTGTTGACCGTAAAATTAAAATTTAGGGATGAGCTAAGTTCCCACTCCTATTTCTTCCCTTCACTAGGCAATGCCTAAAATCCTAATATCTATTTTGATGATAAATAAAATATGTGGTTTTGTGTTTTCATTGCACTGAACTGCATACTAGGCTAGTTGCAATAAAAAAAAAAACAAACGATTTGCTCTCGCTCTTGACATTCAGGACTCCCCCTTCTATCGGTTTGATTTCCTCAACAACAGCCTCAGCCACTTATTTTACAACTTAAATGCTACATATAGAATTTTGCTTTGATCTAGTTCATTTCCTCAGGATTTCTTGAAAAGTCCTGGCTATCTATTCTTTAATTTTTTTACCAGTCTGGCATTGCTTAACTGCAAGCACATATTTTTATTACCCCAGATTTATCTAGTCCTACCGGAGTCAGGAATTTCAGAAGGCTAATAAACTGCTCTGATAGGAATAGACTCTTAGTCTACTTATAAAGCATAGAGTGTTATTAATTAATCATTAATCTCTCGACAGGGTTGATATTTCATACATTTCAGTACTTATTATTATGGTAATGTGAGTATCCAGCGATTAATTGATAAGTGCAATGAAAAAAAAAATCTTTAAATATGTTCTGGTTGAGGGGATGTTTGGCGATTTGTTCCAAATTAAAACAAGTAGCTCGAGGGTAGTTAGTGCGAGTAAGCTGCTATTAATTTAGTCTCCATCCCTCATCATTCTATATATCCTTGGGCGTATGTGTGTCCTAACAAAAAAATGTCAAAAATTGGTTTCATTCCACTTCTTATTTGTTTAGTTAAAATTCAGTATTTTAGGTTAACTTCATAAAATGTAGATTGTCTTTATTATTTCATGGTTATTTATTAAAACTGGACCCATAGGAAGAGAGTGGCCAGATTAGTATTAATCTATATCGTTTAACTCCATTAATGTTAATTAATATTATACTCCATTATTGTTACAATTATGTTTAGAAGCTTTATGTTCTAATTTAGAAACGTTTTTGTTTATTAATTATACTAAATTTACTTAGTGATAATTGTGTCATTTATTTATTTATTATTTTACTTTATAAATTATAATATTTATGCACAGTCTTCAGTGTTGTCACTTGTTAAAAGACGCTTAAAAATTAGTAATTTCTTGTTGAATAATACTTTTTTTTTTAAATTCAAATAAATAACAATAAAATGTAATATGTTATTTATAATACATATATGATTTATATCATGAACAAATTAATGAGTAAAATAAATCGAATCGGTCTACTGCAAAGAGTTTTAGGGATTAGTTTCAGCATAAGAAATCGCTTATAGTAAAATGAAGAAACTAATATAGCAATAACAGTTTTTCATTCCATTATTTCCAGAAAAATTTCTTAACTCCTAGAATGAGATGCTATGTGAGATCATATGTGTGTCTTGTGTATATATGTGTATATATCTAATAGAGATTAGATCANATTTTGCTCATAGAAACCTATGAGCAAAATAAATTCCTGAGTATTTGCCCATGAGCGAAAAATGCAATTCGTCGAGTTGTAGACTGTTCAAGTCTAAAGAGTCTAGGAAGATCTTATCCTTCTTAGTTGCATTCTTGAACCCATTTGCTTTATGCGTAAAAGTGTAATAAAATATGAATTGGAGCAGGTTAAGAGGAAGACCGAATAGGATAATCGTTAATACTATAGGGGCTACTATTAATGTAAGCATTATATATATATATATATATATATATATAATTTATTGAATATTGTCACCATTTATAAAAAATAAAATAATACAGGAAATACTATCATTAATATGCATTATTGCAAGGCATATTCATGAACTTGACACAATAACAAATACAAAGCTGTTATTTGAAATGTAGCATATGGGTTGTTTTGGCTGATAGTTTGAATGCCTATAATTGCAGCTGAGCAGTGTTTTTCACCTCTGTCCAGATATTTGCCGATTGCAAATAGATTTACTGACGCTCTTAGCGTCAAAGGCATGAGTAGATAACTGACTTGAGTTATAGCTATGGCTGACCTTGGCTGTGGGGAGCTTTGGGTTGCGGTGGGGCTCTGGCAGTTTGGTGGAGCAAGTCCTTCTGGCCAACTGCCGCGAAGATCTGAGTGTCAGCATGGCGAAGTCCCGGGGTACTGCACTGTTATCGTCTCCGGCTTTTATAGACGAACCCCCACCACTCTCTTCTACCACCCCCCTCCCCTTCTGATTTTTCTTTATGGCTTCGAGAATTTGCATTTTTTTTCCCCCTTGTTAAATGCATTTTTCTCTTCCTTGAAGGAAAGGCCAGTAAAGTGTTTTACAAATAAAATTTGGAACGATTAACATTCGACCACTCAACTTTGGCGGCCTTATAGCTGTAAGAAACTATTATTAGTTGAAATATCCGTTGCACTTAGTGATTTACTCAACACCAATATTATTATTTTTTTATATTTTGAATTATAAATTGGCTGCAGTTTAATTTTTTTTTTTTTTTTTTTTCAATTTTTCGGAGGGATGAATTATATTGTGGAATATTTTCTTACAATTGGCCATGTTTAAGTATGTTCCAATTTTAAACCTTTAAAATTCTAAAACGATGACAGACAACAGTATTTGAGGCAATAATGACCCCCAGTGGTTGCCATCCTTTAAATAAGGTAAAGAAAAAAAACCTTTAAAATTTATCGGATAAAATTAAAATTAATCAGGTTAACCCCCAATCCAAAGGCGATCAATTTCGTTATTCAATTTCTAAAATCTTACTCCTACATTGATCTAAGATGTTCTCTTGAGATTTTGAGTTAACCCTACTTTTCTTGGGACGTTTTCGTCTTTTTAAGACTTGATATTTTAGTTTTGTACAACTAGCGTTATAAAAAAAAAAAAAAAAAAAGTCCCATAACAAGTTTCGAAATCCAAAAATTGTTGTCTTTAAATGGTCTATTACGTCAGTTGTTCATAACTTATCCTTGTCTGATGACGTCAAGGGTTAAGATAGGATTTCATGGACTTTTTTTTTTTTTCTTTTTTTAAGTAGAGTGATATTTTCGAAGCAACATGGGGTGGGGTAACCGGACACTTTTGGCTTTACAGTTACAAGTAGATCTTCAGCCGCACGAAATTACTTCCTCCGCCTCTGTCTTTCACGGTCGATGACTTTTCGTTTCCATACGTTGAATTCCGTATAGCGTCTCCCTTTATTATATCATTCCATATTAGTCTTGGTCTCCCTTCGAGTTGGGCTCCGACCACTGTTGCGCTCATTGCCGCGAACATGTATAGCTCTAACTTCTTTGTTTTCCTATTGTACTCAATCGACTGCTTTGTTTCTTGTAGCAGTTATTCATTTGTCTTCGGTCTCCAGAACTCTAAGTTCCCATCACATTTGAGACCCGCTATCGCTCGGAGGATTTTACGCTAAAATCACTCGGTTTTGATCCCAGTGTGTTAGGGCCCAGTCGCAAAACATTAGCGCGGGCTTCAGCGATTTGGGAATTTTTCTCGACTTAAGAATGCAGAAAACTTTGGTGAAGGTTAAATTTGTGCTGGTATTCTTCGATCGAACGCAGTAAATTGGTCATTAATAGAGGTTACCCGAGGCATTTTAAGTGATCTACTTTTTAGAAGGTTATTTTTCCTTTATTTATGTGTTCTTATCTAAACAGTTCACGGCTTACTATTTCATATTTAATTTTACTTACGTTAACTCTGCCGCTGTTATTAAGGTACTGGCTAGATCTTTTATGTATTCTTTTTTACTGCCTAGTGCTGTAGGCGAGAAATTTATGTCATGTTGCCCTGACACATCCTCTTAATACATTTCCACGCCAAGTTTGAATAGCACGACAGAGACATTATCAGTCTCTCTTTGTTTTTGTCCAAATTCTTATTTAACATTGAATATTTCTGTTGTATCCCTTGCGTCATGGATCCGGCATGCAAAATCGCTCTCGTCAGTCTTACCAACTTCCCTGGGAAGCCAAATTCACTCGTGATTTACCAAAGAGAGCTTCTGCTTACGGAGTCAAAGGCTTTTACAACTTCCTGATATACCTTCCAACTTTTCTCGGATGTTTGTCTCAGGATGAATATTTTATCTGAAGAGCTTCTGAATCCATCTTGGTAATCGCCCATGGTTGTTATACGGTTCACATTTCGAAAATATGCCTTAGTGTAAGAAGAAGATAGTGTCAGAAAAGCAAGAACTAAAGACAACGCTAATATTCAACATCGCTAAGCCCTCCTGGTAGTTTTGATTTTGAAAACCCAAACGGGGCAAGATGACGTGTCCAATGGGAGAGGTACAGGAAGGATATGATGCCGGACGATTATCAGGTGAACTCCCTTCTGTAGGCCATGGACGAAGAGGTCGAGGACTTTTTGCTTCGTCTCAAAATGGTGAATTTAGAACAGTTTACCTACGAAGTGGTTATGATTTAGTTTCGGAAACTCCTTAGCAGAAAAGAGAATTTAGTGTTTGAGTGGTCAAGATTTTTTCGGAGAGGTAAGCCCCGGAGGAGCAGGTAAAGTTCTTTATCTCAGGTATCCATATCTGACGGGTGCAAGTTCAAGACAAAGAGAGAAGACTTGGTCATGTACAAGATAATTCAGGAATGACGCCTCTTCGGAAAGACTCGAAGAAGAGCAGGAGCTGAAGCAGAAAGCTGTCGATGAGAGTTCGTGAAGAAGCAACAGAGGTTTCTCCGATCTTCGTTACTGGTGGAGCAGAGCGACATGCTGCAAGTAGAGTTTCAGCGTCTCTGGCTACCCCCAGCAGGTCCGAGGGATCGAATGCCACGGCGAGATGGGTCACGTCGCACCTGTCCAGGCGAAGGAAGGAGCGAGAAGGAAGTAAGCTAGACTCGAATATTGGCTCCTGGATGGTTGGAGTTTATCTAGGAAATTACTAAGTAGATTTTCGGATGGATACCTGGGCTGGCAAGTTTCAACTTAGCGGACGTTATATTCAGTTCAGAGTAATGAAAATATTTAGTGAAGACAACTTTCATATTAAACACAACTTTTTTTTTTATAAAAAATAGTTTGGGAGTTTCGTAGCGAAATTGAAAAATTTAGTGAGGAGTTTTACATGTACCGTAAATTTTAATTTTATGGCCCAGATGCTGCAATGTCACTTACATAATTGGTATTTCGTTTTTAAATCTAAAATGAAAGGCAGAATTTGGTATCCTATGAAATCGGACAAATGGGGATGGGGTATTTTAAAATGACAAGTACTTGTACAAAATATGTTTTCATAATATTTATATTAGGGCAAATCAACAAAGATTTGCTTATTGATAAAATGAAATAAAAATATTCATTCAATATCGAAATTCGTTTAGTTTGCATAAATCCCGTGTGTCGGTCTCCTTATATATTATGCCAAATTTCGTGTTTTTTTTTTTTTTTTAAATAGAATTCCATTTCTTTTAAAATGCTTTTAGTCCATTTGAAATATCCTCTTTCCTCGCCAAATTGACCTGTTAGTTGACTTGTCAACCTAGATTGTTAAAGCACACTTAAAGTTTTTAGATCATTTTCAAATATCAAAAATGTGATAAATAAAAACTCAAATCGAAGTAAAACGCGTATTTATTTAAAAAAAAAAAAAAAATTCTTTACATTTAGTTTTGAGGGCGAAAATTCAGCAACTTTGGTCAATGTAACTTGAGAATAAATTCAGAAGAGTTGTGTTATTTTTTAAAAAGTTAGTTTGTTACGTAAGAACGGACATTTCCTTGAAGAAAAGACATTGGAAGGTTTTACCTATTGTAGACAGGATAAACTCATTAATTTAAAATAATCTTTATTATCTTTTTTTAACTCATGTATGATAATATTTTTATTAGCTGGTTACAAACATAAATCGTCCTGACTTTCTATTCAAAACTTTAGTTCCTGGTGATATGGCAGTCCCCCGTAGGTGGGCTTGCGATACATTAACAAATTCTCAAACGGCTTGCAAAAATATATTTTGAAAAAGAAATGATCATTCATTTGACTTTAGGGACATTAAATTTTTCACTGAAGTAGACAACGATAGATTTTAAAAATATAGAATTGTAAAACTCAGAATTGTTCAACTAATAAACATCAAGGGATTATGAAACTTAATGGAATTTGGCATTCATTTTCTTTTCTGGTGAGCAAAGCAAGTTTCAACAAAATTGATAGAGCGATACTTATAGTACGAGGGCGGGTCAATAAGTGCGTGACTTTTTAAATGAAACAAAGGTTTTTGATAAAAAGTAATTTTATTTTTCAACATAGTCTCCTTTGAGCTCTATACACTTCGTCCAACGTTTCTCCAATTTTTTTATCCCTTCCAAAAAATAAGATTTCTCGAGCTCCTCAAAATATGTATTTGTTTGTGAGATGATTTCATCGTTGGAATAAAATCTCTTTCCGCCAAGCCATTTCTTAAGGTTCGGAAACAAGAAATAGTCACTCGGGGCTAAATCCGGAGAATACGGCGGATGAGGGAGCAATTCATAGCGTAATTCTTGAAATTTTGCCATGGAAACAACACACGTATGGACTCTTGCATTGTCTTGATGGAAAAGAACTTTTTTCTTGGCCAAATGCGGTCGTTTTTTCTTTAAATCCTCATTAAATCGGTCCAATAAGTTGGTATAATATTCGCCATTGATTGTTCTTCCCTTCTGAAGGTAATCTATGTGGATTACACCGCGTGCATCCCAGAAAACAGTAGCCATGACTTTATTGGCTGACAAACCCACTTTGGCCTTCTTCGGCGCTGATTACCCGGCAAAACCTGTTTTGACTGCTGCTTGGTCTCTGGCGTGTTGTGTTGTATCCATGTTTGGTCCTCTGTTACAAATCGGCGCAAAAACTCGTCCTTGTTGCGGTTGAACAACGCCAAACATTCGATCGAAGGTCACACGATTGCGTTTATGGTCGATTGTTAGCAAATGCGGCACCCATCTTGCGGATAGCTTTTTTTACCCAAGTGATCATTCAAAATTGAAACCACTGACCCATGTGATATGCCTATGGCTTCCACAATCTCCCGCACTTTCAATCTCCGATCGGCCAACACCATATCGTGAATATTTTCAATTGTTTCGGGTGTAGCGACTTCTACTGGTCGTCCAGAACGTTCGGCATCGATCGTGCTTGTACGGCCACAACGAAATTCTGTAAACCACTTTTTTACCATTGATATCGATGATGCAGAGTCCCCATAGTATTTATCAAGCTTAGCCTTTTGTTTCAGTGCTGGTTTTTTCCGCAAAAAATAATGCTTGATGAGCACACGAAATTCACTTTTCTCCATTTTCTCCACAATTCACGAAGTTGTTTGTCTTTAAAGACTGTCAAACACTAAC
>KZ807028.1:397888-431860 GCA_000696205.2 Oncopeltus fasciatus
ATATAGCAAGATGAAATTAAACATAACAATATTAATGAAATTGCAAAGGAAAAAATAATAAAATATTTGAAAATACAAAATGTTTGTCAAATATTACCAAATAATATAAGTGTCTTAACAATAGTTTGTTTCTCTATAGAGCAAGACATGGCCTTACTGCATTATTTTAAAGAAGTATCACTTTTAAAATAATTAGTCCAATGTTGTTATTTTTCTGGATAGTTTCTTAAAACTTTGGTTTTTTCTTTAAAAAATAATTTAGAGTTATTTTTATCTATTTTTATAATCATCTCTTGCCCTAATATTGTTTATTTTTTGTATGGTTAAAATATATTTTTTCTGCATTTTGATTTTTCTTATAGAAACATGTTCCACAATCATAGTTATTGATTTTTATTTATATTTTTTAATCACTTAAATTAAACAATAAAAATAATTATTGAATTAAATTACTTTTCTGAGATCTAGTAAATCAGTGATTTGATAGGAAGTAGAAGTCACTGAGAGAACGTCATCTAGCAAAACTAGAAAATGGGTAGTAAATATATATATATATATATTATATGTGCACTGCACACACAAAAATAAAAAATCACAAGGAGTAAAATTTTCGGGGATCTCTCGCCCTTCGTCGGTGAGGAGTGCAGGTCAAAAATTGCATTGAAGCAGGTATAAACAATTTTTGGATGTGCATGTTGAAGAGGATTGGATCTTGTATGTTAAGTGGGTCTTGACACTAGAGAGCGTGTTGCCAGTTTTTATAATTGGACAGGATAAGCATATGCTTTTGTTACAAGGCCAAGTACCTTGTTTTGGTAAATTTGTGAGGGTTTTGAAAGACAGTTTTCTTCTGTTTAGTGTATCTTGGAGGGTGGGGGCTTTCCTGTACATAATGCCAGGTTTTTGTGGTAGTAGGGAGCTAGTGGATGGATTGTTCTGAATAATACGGAGGTCTCCGTGTATCTTGGTCTTGACACCTTTTGCTCCGGGGAAATTGTCCTGCTTTTTAGGTATGAAAATGTACTACGCCCCTAAATCTCAGAATTAATAATCCCAGAGCATCCTGTTCAGAACCACAGTCCCCTCTTCCCGTAGCAAGGCATGATCAGAGTCAATTAATGAATTTTAATGTCGTTTTCCAAGTTCAAGTGATTGAATAATTTCCCGACACGGCTTCGGATTTGCAACTGAAGACAAGAGAGTGTGCCTATATCCACATTCTCAAAGCCTTTTTAAGTCCTGGCATCAATTGCCAACAATAGGAGGATTAGGGAAAACCCAATCGCCTTCCCTTTCGTTGACTACCTTCCGCTACACAACACCCACAGTCTGGTCTCTCTTCACTCCTCACCGACGAAGGGCGAGAGAACCCCGAAAATTCTATTCCTTGTGATTTTTTTCTTTTTGTGTGTGGACTGCACTCTCTATCCCACCTGTTCTTGATCGCTATATATCGCAGCCGCGTGTGTTTCATTTTCTATATAAATTTTCTCTCTCTCTCTCTTTCTCTCTCTCTCTCTCTCTCTCTCTCTCTCTCTCTCTCTCTCTCTCTCTCTATATATATATATATATATATATATATAGAATNATATATATATATATATTTACACAGGATGGCCAGTTATGACTTAATTCAACTATAATGGTTTTTAATGTTCTTTCAGATTTCATGCTAATATGAATACACCTAAGACAAAAGGGATTTCACTTAGCATGAGTAAATACCTTACTCCATGTAGGACCACTGGTTTAAAGAGGAAATCTTTCTCTCCTGTGTCTGCCAATTCAATTTTGGGTAAGTTTTACTTTAAGTGCTTAATTTCTTGTTATAAATTATTTTTTCTTAGCCTATCATAAAGTATAGAAATAGTAGATACATTTATTCTATATGTTTATTGGTATCCCAAATATATTGTCTAATCTACTTCTTGTTCTAATTCAATTTTGCTGGATGTGTGTGTGTGAGAGAAAGAGAGCATACACATGTGTGAACATGGTATGGGTTTGAGTGTACGTATGAATGTGTACACGCGTACAATTGTGTATTATTGTGAAAGAGTACTTTTTTTTTTCTCATGTCAGTAACTCTGCCATAAGAGAGTTTAATATGCACATTCTTTATAATATTGTATACAATGTACAGGTATAGTAAATAATTACATTAGTTGATTACAATATACAATTAACAAAAAAAATAATAATAAAGCAAACAATAATTAACAACTAAAGAACAAAATAAGAGAAAAATAATAATGCTAGAATAATGGAAGAATAAAAATAATAATGGAAGAATAATGAGAAAAGAAGAATTATAACAAAAAAGAATGAATGAAATGAAATAAATTAAAAATATGCACAAGAAAAGAAAGAAAAACTATACAAGACTGAATATTTAAATAAATATACGAAAGAGTACTTGTCCTTAGTTATTATAATATTTTAATATTGTTCTGGGTAAGTGCTTCTGAGGCCTCTTTGTTAATGAGCACTTTCCATTATTTGTGCTTACTTGTTAATTAACTGTAAGTCATTTATCTTTTCTATTAATAACTTAGTTAGTAAGGGCAGTAGATTTAATTATCTGTTGGTAGGTATAATTATTATTGACTTGTAGCCCATAATATTAAAAAGAGGCTGAGAACGACTTGATAAATTGTCCACACGAGATCTGTACTCACTAGTTACTGACACTCAACATTGCACTATCACCAGCACTGCAAGGGCCACAACGTGCAATCTGACTTGGAATCGGATACTGACTTGAGGTATGCTGGCGATCCACTATTATAACTATATAGAGTGTTCTAGGCAGGTCTGGGTCGATTGAGAAGCTTTTCTTAGAAAATAGGGTTTCTTCCTATTAGTGGAGTGGTGTAGCCTAGGGCAGGTGGCCACCTTCTACTGGCCCCTTCCACACTGGTCTGGAACTCTCATTACGCATTTCCCTTGAGTCCTCAGCAATAAGTAGCTATCGAGAAAGTGCACCAGAAAATGCAATGCATAAGATACCATGGTCCATACTTCTCTCCTTGTAAAATTGATCCCTGGCTTCAACTTAATTTCTAACAAATCCTATGTTTATTGAAGTTTGATGTTGATGATAATTCAATATTAATTTTACTAAAATATGTTCTGTGTTTTTCTATTTAAAGCATACATATCACACACAGTAAGCTTTCTTACATAATGAAGAATTACAGACATGAAATAAAAAACTTGCACTCTGCATTCAACAACAAACTTTCTCAAAAATAACATGAAAGTCACATAGCCTGTATCCAGTGCTCATTAACAAAGAGGCCTCAGAAGCACTTGCCCAGAAAATATTAAAATATTATAATAATTAAGGACAAGTACTCTTTCGTATATTTATTTAAATATTCAGTCTTGTATAGTTTTTCTTTCTTTTCTTGTGCATATTTTTAATTTATTTCATTTCATTCATTCTTCATTTATTAAAGAATTGTTTTCTTCTCTGTTTTTTTAATTTTTTATTTTTTTTTATTTTTAAGGCTCTAAATTGGTTTCTGTTTCTACTCCTAATTCAAAAAGAACACCTTTACGTCAACTACCTTCACCAGAAAAACGTGATAGTAATCCAGGATATAAACCTGTGAAGTCTGAAGCTGTAGTCTCAGAGGAGGTTCTTTTAGAAAAATCTGTAAAATGTATTGAAGAACTTGATTTGCCAAATAATCTTCAACTTAATTTAGAAGTGAATAAACCCATTATAGAAAGAGATGAAGATCACCAACCATTTGTAGGTTTTAGTAATTCTCAAGATATAATTCAACTCATAAATGATATAAACTCATTAGGAAATCAAGTGAAACAAAAAAGACAACAAAGTGAAGCATATAGAAAACAGGTAAAATTTTCTCTGCTAAAAATTAAGATTTAGATTATTAAGCTTTTGTTTAGGTGATTTTGCAGTCCTCAAAGTTGAACTATCTGGAGGAATAATCTGCATATCTTACCTCTGGATATTTTGTATGATTTTTACAGTGATGGCAATATTATTTTAAAGAAATAGTCAGCCATTCAATGATTTGTGGAATTTACTACATCAATGGCCATTACTGGTCATAAATAAGAAATTTGAAACTGTGGAGTTTTAATAATATTGTTTTCATTTTCTGGTTTATTTCATCCTATGACACAAAAATGCTATTTATTTTTATTTTTTCTCTCAATAGTTTCCAAAAATGTACTTTAATATCCATGATTTCAGCATAATATATCAGAACTTCAGGCAACCACTGAAGTTTGGAAAAATGCTTTTAAAGAAGTTGTAGTGGAAATTCAAGAGACATTGAGGTCAAGAGGAGCAGAAATATCTCTCGCTAATATTTTAAAAGAAAATGGCATTGCGCTTGGGGATGCTGGTTTTAATGAAGAAGCAATGGATTTTGAATGATCGTTAGATTTGTTTTCAAATATGAAGTTTATTTTGTTTACTTTTGAAGAAAATGTTTGTATGTCTATGATCTCATATGTAAGTATTCTTTGATACTGGTAGATAACAATAAATAAATATGTATAACTGATATTGTCATCAACAGATTGATCCAGTGAACTCACAGTTTTAGCAATAAGTATCAGATTTTATCCCCAGCTGCAGTTATTTAGACGTTTAATATTTTTAAGTTTTTAATTTATTATGGAACAACAAATGCTGCTAGGCTAATATAAGAACATATATAATAAACATGATTAAAACAGAAAGGCTTTTCTTATTGAGATAAGATTGTGTTGATCATTGTTGGATCAGTCTGCTACCTTATTGGCTAACACTGCTTTGGGGTATACTTCTACATAAGGGAGGCCGTGAGTAAGTTTTTGGATACAGGCTATGTGACTTTCATGTTATTTTTGAGAAAGTTTGTTGTTGAATGCAGAGTGCAAGTTTTTTATTCCTCGTCGATGCTGTTAACAAGAGGAGCTCACATTGTCAAGCTGTTTAAATGACTCTCGTTATTTACTAATAGACTCTCGGCACTAGTGCGGGGAATTTAATAACTTATCAGACTTGTCCTGGTAGCATAAATGGTAAATGCACCAGAGATCCAGGTTCGAGTCCTGGCTGGGACAGTTAGATTTTTTATTTTGTTCCCTTGCAATAAAAATTGTTCAAATTTAAGTGGGATTAAATACCACAAAAAAATTAATATTTATAAAATTAAAATTTAAAAGTAAATAACGAGAGTCATTTAAACAGCTTGACAATGTCAGCTCCTCCGAGCATAAGACAATATATTCATCGGCCTTGGAGGTTAGACTCTCGACACTAGTGTGGGGAATTTAATAACTTATCAGACTTGTCCTGGTAGCATAAATGGTAAATGCACCGGCCCGGACAGCAGGAGATACAGGTTCGAGTCCTGACTCGGACAGTTAGATTTTTTATTCTGTTCCCTTGCACTAAAAATTGTTAAAAACTATGACCTGTGAAGCATTAGTAGACACACTCAAAAATTTGTGTGTTTATGTATATAAATTTCAGTGGTGATGATTATAAGAATATTAGTGACTATGATTTTTAAATAGGACTGTATAAAAATTTTTCAAAACATTTTATCATGATAACTACCTTTATCAGCATGAGCGCTGTACAAAAATTAATACAGGAAATTACAAATAATAAATAAAGATCTGATATGTGAGGATATAATAGGTAGCATAAAATGGCAGTTGATCTTAAGACATGAAAGTATAAAATAAAATATGATCTTATTAAGTAAAACACCTGCCAGAAATTGGTAGGTAAATTAATATGAACAAATAACACATTTCTTTGTGAAAAGTAATATTGTTTGTACACAATGAACTAACAAGAATATATCTATAATTTACCTAGTTTTACTTTAATAAGTTATTTTTATAACTTATTAAAGTAAAATTAGGTAAATTGTAGATATATTCTTGTTAGTTAATTGTGTACAAACAATATTATTTTTCACAAAGAAATGTGTTATAGTGAAAATCTAGTTGTAGTTTTGTAACATTAACTATCATTTTAGACAATTTCTAATTTTAACAATTATATGATCCCTCATTTACAGATGTTTTAATTTTCGAATTATGAAAGTAAGGGCATAAAAATAAATTAAAATGAACTACTATTTTCTATCAAATTAATTGATTTATATTAATAATAGCATATTATTATTATATTACTGATTATAAAATAAGTCATATTTTCTTTTTGAAGTGACTGAATTAAAGGTTAAAATATCTATTTTTAACAAATAATAAATGTTCTTTGTCAAGAAGTACATTTGTACTATAAAAGATAATCCTTTTAATTCATATTATTCTTTGAAAACCTAAATTTTTTCCTCAAAATATAAATAATTTTATTTTGTATTTCTTGCTGAAATGTTGGTTAAATATTTAAATAATATTTATTTTCTAATTAATTTCAGTTAATTTTTGTGAAGCCTTTTTCATTTATTATCTGGTTAAAACATTTAACTTGGGGACAGTATTATCAGCTTTTTATAATTTTTTTTTCTTTTTTTCCCTCTAGATTTGAATCAACCTGGCCTAAAGAAAGGTTTTGGCTGTGAGAAAACTTCAGGTGTTGGAATTAAATTATTCCAAAAAAAAAAAAATATCAAGTGAAATACATTATAGTTATATGAATTTAAAATTATTGATTCAGTGAATATATCATTAATGATGTTCATAATCCTATTATGCTAGTCTAGATTTATTTTGTGATTTTTGTTACGCAGTTTGTTTTTTCTATTGTATTTAAAATAAATTAAAAATAAGCTAAACTTTCGGCTCAGAATATTATTTTCTTTATTGTATACCCCGTAATGTTTTCTACGATAAGCTCAAACATTGTTTAGCTAAAAATATCCATCTTCAGAATTATTAGTGCAGAGATCTGACACATACAGAGAGTGCTAAAATTGTTCCTAACAATGGCTATTTTTATTACTGCTAATAACAGGCTAGCGAACATTTCATCATGAAATCTTATTTTTGTTGTTATAATAAAATAATACCACTTTTGTATTGTGATAAGTAATTGAAATTAAAAAAAAAAACACCATTGGAAATAAGTACTTAATAAATTCATATGGTTAAAATAGTATGTAATGTTAGCACAATAGGAACTATAAAACTCAAAATTGGTGGTACCAGCCATTCTTGGCACTCATCTTTTGCGTAAATGCAATAGTATCTACTACATCACTTTCAATGTGTCTTACAACTAAAGCTTTCCTACTTTCTTTTCTACCCTACCATTCTTGTTATAACTAACTGTGTTAAAAGATAATGCATGTATTATAGGTATATTACAGATAATGAGAGTATATTTTAAGTATAGATTCCTAAAAAATTAAATAAAAATATGATAGTCACAATCAAAATATATGTTACTCTTTTCTCTGTTAAAAGTAGAAAATAATGAAGGAGTTAGAGTTTACATCCAACCTTTACCACTCTAAAAGCACATGAAATTAAATGCACCTCGTTATCAATATTTGGTATAAAATGACTGCTTATAGTGCCAAATGTACTTCCATATAGTGTGTTTTACATAGTCAATAGGGAAAATCAAATTAAAACAACAAAAGTATACACTAAAAACATTTTAATAACAGTTAACTATCAATAATAAAAATTTATAATAAATAATATTTGTTTGTTAAATAAAGGTGTAACACAACAGACATCGATGGAAGCAATGTACAACTACACATACATAATTACAGGAATAATGAATACTTTGTGACCTAANAATTTATAATAAATAATATTTGTTTGTTAAATAAAGGTGTAACACAACAGACATCGATGGAAGCAATGTACAACTACACATACATAATTACAGGAATAATGAATACTTTGTGACCTAAACATTTGTTAACTTTAAATACTATAATAGATATATATTTTAATACAACCTTTAATAAATACTTTTACATTAACTACAATTACCTCTCAAATTGAAAGACAAAACCTACTGGATGATATATAGCAAGATGAAATTAAACATAACAATATTAATGAAATTGCAAAGGAAAAAATAATAAAATATTTGAAAATACAAAATGTTTGTCAAATATTACCAAATAATATAAGTGTCTTAACAATAGTTTGTTTCTCTATAGAGCAAGACATGGCCTTACTGCATTATTTTAAAGAAGTATCACTTTTAAAATAATTAGTCCAATGTTGTTATTTTTCTGGATAGTTTCTTAAAACTTTGGTTTTTTCTTTAAAAAATAATTTAGAGTTATTTTTATCTATTTTTATAATCATCTCTTGCCCTAATATTGTTTATTTTTTGTATGGTTAAAATATATTTTTTCTGCATTTTGATTTTTCTTATAGAAACATGGTCCACAATCATAGTTATTGATTTTTATTTATATTTTTTAATCACTTAAATTAAACAATAAAAATAATTATTGAATTAAATTACTTTTCTGAGATCTAGTAAATCAGTGATTTGATAGGAAGTAGAAGTCACTGAGAGAACGTCATCTAGCAAAACTAGAAAATGGGTAGTAAGAAATAGAAAGTAAACAATTAATAAATTCATTTGTTAAGAAGCAGATATGACTACCAAGCCTGGCACTGCTGATTCAATTTTCGCTATTTGCTATTCAATATCGATAAATAAATGGGTATTTAGAATATAATGGCTATCTCTAAGTGTTTTCATGTAAGGTAAAATAAAAATATATAATTTATTATCAAATTAAAATTTAATTTATTTTATTTTTAAACATTAATAATTATTGCAAATTGAAAGCTCAGGTACTATAACAAATATTTCAGTTATAAAAGGACAATTATATAAGCTGTATGAAATATATTTTTTTCTCTTTGATTTCATACACTTTTAAACCTTCAGAAGAGAAGAGACAACCATTATGTCTAAATGCATTACTCAATTGAGATAGAGCAATTCCTATGGGGAGACATTGAAAAAAAATATGCTGTTGGGTAAGTGTTAAATACAAAAATGAATTTATGTGACAATTAACTTACACGAAGATTTTCAATGCCCCACTTCTTAATCCAAAATGAGCCTGTGATTGAAAATTATATGGCAATTTTTTTTTTTTTTTTTTGCAATGTTTTCTTTAATAGAAAGTCTAACTTTGGATTCATAAGTGGGTATTGAAATTCATCGATTTAAATCATTCAGCCTTGTTAAGGAATAATTCAGTCTATAGGACAGGTTAATTTTTCGCTCAGGAGCGTTAGATTGAAATATTTAGCAAATATTGATCTTCAGAAAACTTCCAGTTGGAATTCAGCATTTTTTATTTATTTAACTAATCCAAACTTAATCGTTTAGATTTCTTTTAGCACAGTGAGCATGTTAAACAACTATCACTTATTAAGAATGCTTCTGGGAATGACTATCATCACACTTCTCACATTCATGAAAATCTTGAGTTTACTTAAAAAGATGTTAGCCACATTATGATTACTAAGTTAAATTTTTTTTTTTTTAAATAGAGAATTCTATCTAATACAACTGATATTTTCCAACAAATATTTTCATATACAAAGCATTATACTTCCTAAAGAGAAAAACTACTGTTGACGTGAGTGCAGATGTAGCTAAGTAATTCTCTAATTAATCTGTTGTCTTATACCTCCTGAATGCCTTACAAAAATATCAATCATTACCCTTTAACCTCAAGTAATCAGACTTTTCGAATGTCATAGTACAATTCGGAGTTTTGAAAATAAAATACTACTGCCACTGACCTTAGTGTCAAATTAACACATCTTAACTTTGACCATCAAAATAGAGTAATGTGTAACTAGGAACAAAGTCTTACAATTCTAATAGCTAATAGGACTTACCCATTGCCCTGAAAATCTATATACTAATTTTATATTTAAATATATTATTGACTTAAAATTGTCTTTAGTCTACAACAATAAAAATATTGATAACAGCAAACTCAGTATGCTTAATTTAATTACTATCATAATGCAATGAGCAATTTTTAAACCAGTTATGTTGCTTAAAATAAAATCTTAACAAATGTAAAATTTATCATATCCAAATTAACAAATGTACTATTGTCAAGTAATTCATATTGAAACTGTCAATAAAACATTCAACTATATTTCTTATGGGAAAAGTGAATTATTAAGTAAGAACAAGTGCTGAGCATAAAAATTTTAAAAATTCAGGTGAATCCCCTCCCACCAAAGGTTATTTGACAAAAAAAAATATAAAAAAATTAAGTGGAATTCAATTTTAAAATTAAAAAGAAACTACAGGAATGAATGTACAAAGATGTTTAAAATATAATACTATTTAATTTTGTTTTAAATGATATAATTATTAATTAATTCACTNAAAAAAAAAAAAAAAAACCTTACGTAAAATTAATATTTTGCTAATAATAGTTCTCTAATAATACATGGAAAACAGTTAGTTAATTTAAAAACTATTGTCGGCATACTATTGTCTAATATATAAATAAATAAAAATTTACCCTCTTTTATGCTTCTGGGAGCAACAAAAATAACAGATTAGTGGTGGTTAGGAATTTTTTTTTTTTTTTAAATAAAAAAGCTTAAATCCAATTCATTCATTCAAGTTGAATGCTATAAACAAGCTTTCAAATTTAAGGATTATATATAAAATAACTTTGAGATAATATATGAGATAACCAAGTTATTGGTGAATTAGTTGGACTAACAGTATAGAATTTTCCCGATTATTTTTTTTTTTTTTTCAAACAAAATGCATTAAAGGAATGTTTCTTTTAATAAAACAATAAGTAACAATAAAACACACACATAAAAATAAAAACTAAGACGTCTGACCTATATAAAGATTTGAGCTATTAAGTAATTCTATCCTGTAAATAAAATTTGATTCTTGATGATTTCCAATTTCTTCTTTAAGTAGGATTCACTAATTTTTTATTTTTACATTGTGAATGTGTAAATTTTGTATCTGCAAATTGTATGCATATTAGCTGGAATAAACCCTTAATTTATTTTTAATGTATCATATTCTCCAAGAAATTTTTTTTCTTGGTTCATTATTTTTATTTTTCGTATATTTATTTTATTCCTTTGTTTTTTAAATAAGAGGTATTAATTAAGAGGTATACATCTTTCTGGTTTTAAATATTAAAAATCTTTCTTTTTTTTTTTCTTCATGACGTTTGCTAGAGTCAAAGCTCTTTTTATTAGGTTTTCCATCACATTTATTCAAATTTAGAGATGCATGCTTCTTTCTTGTTCAAAAAAAAATATATAATTACTAAAATTAAAATGAAGTACTAAAATTCATTGTGTATGAATATTAAGAGCAAGTTAAATTTAGCTTTGAAGCATTTAGAATTATGGGTTTCAAAATTCCTAATCCTGAGGCTCCTTTATAGAACTACCATCTGAAGTTGTGTGACTTATAAGTTCAAAGTTGTTTAGATTAAGAGACTTATGCTGGATTTCAAAGAAAATTCTTACTGCATCTAAAAATAAGAAAGGTTTCAGTAAACTTTTAGATTTTAGGTAACCCCCACTCTCATGGGTGGAATTTTTCTGATTGACAGAATTTAGATTAATTATTTTAATAAAAATTATGTTTGATGGATCATAGCCAAATTTGAGGTCTAATGTCTCAATTATGGCTTCTGAAAAGATTCTCCCTAGTAATCTTCATTTAAACAATTATATTTGGAGTTTAGTATTGTTTCCCACAGTACTTCATTTTAAACAAAATATTTTTACTGTAAGTTAAGCGACAGTAATTTGCTTTTATAAGTCATATAATAAATAGCCTAAGGCCCTTCACACAGGTGATGTTTTTCTTTAAGTCTTAAAATGTTGAGTTCTTATTATTCGATTAAATATCATGAGCACCTAATTTAAATTAAAGTTAATAATTTAAACATTTTTCTTTTCCCCATTATTTAAGAAAGCATGTAAGTTACCACTCAGACCAATTTTTAAGGAATAAAAAATAGAATAGAGATATAATTACAAAATAAATAAGAAGAACAAAAATTATAGAAAAAAAATCACAAGCAGTAATCAGTTTGAAAGCTAGGTTTGTGAATATATGGCTTGGTATAGAGTTCATTTTATAGGTCAGACAAAAGTTTAGAGTGATGTTTTTGCTCATAAGAAGGAATATGTAAAAAAAAAAACAATATGAAACTACTTCAACAAAATCATATACTTATCTTAACTTACTGAATGTGTCTCTCTTAAAAAAAAAATATATATTAAACTTATAAAACTAATACTGAATAAAAAGCAGTATAAAATAAATAAGAAGGAAACAAGATATCACTTTAATATTAAGCTCATAAGGAAAGCAAACTTAAGTTTTGAAAATTTAATTATCCATGAGCTTCAATAAATTAAATATAAATTCATGTTAAAATAAAAATAAATAAATAAATAAAATCTTTGGCTTCCAAAACAAAAGAATAATGTGAGAAACTCTCAAAAACTGAAAGCTCACAACACATTTTGTTTCAAAATGAATTAAATCAAAAATTTCACAGCATACAAAATCTGCATCTTTATTTCTATTATTCAAACCCTTTTTAGTTTGAAAAGGTTCTGAGAAAAGGTAAAATATTAAAATTTTTTTAAAAATTATCTTTGGAATTAAGCTCCTCAAATAAAAATTTAACTTCATATATTAATGACTCAATGATAAATAAGTTGTCATATTAACACTTCCAATTGTAAAAAGTAATTTGAAGTGTTAGGAAGAAAAAAAAAACAAGTAATAGATGAAAATTTATCAACTAAGGATTTCAGTTTTGAGAATATTCAAGTAATGTAATTCTTAAAAATTACAATACAATTATATAGCCTATTTGTTAAAACAATACATAAGTGAAAATAAGAAAACAGCAAAGTGTCTTAATAATTTTTTTTCCTGAACACCAAAAATAGATAGGAGCTATATGATTTATATAATCATGATGATAATAGTGGTAAAGTAATCCCACATTTCATTATTTATTTGAATCTTAAAGGGAGCTAGAAAAAAATCTTACAACCTCAGCCGGGAATCGGACCTGGGTCTCCCACTTGCCAGGCAGGCATGCCAGGGTTGGACTCCTAGTGAGGGTACAGAGAGCATGAAATTATCGATCTCCTTTGGTCATGCAATTGGTAGCATGCCAACCCAGCAAGTAGAATAAGATGTTTTTCTAGCTCCCTGTACAATTCAAATAAATAAATATGAACATAATTTCAACAGGGCTATTGCTCATTAAATGAAAGGACTCTAAAAAAAATTCACAAGTAACAGATCTGAAAATCCATTTGTTATTATGAGATGAAAATCTTGAGTCTCATTTACACTTACTTTAAATTTATAAGTAATAAATAGACTCTCATTCTTTCATCATAATTCATAAACATAACTCCCAGCAAAAAATAAGATGCACTTATTTATTGCTTAACAACATTCAGACTTTAAACAATAATAAAATATATAATACAAAAAGCCTAGCAAGGCATATTATCAAAAGTACTTACTTTTTTATATTGAACAGAAAAATGTTCAATGAGCCAAATAAAAACACATCAAAATTTGTATTTGAAGGCAATACTTTTTTTTTTTAACTTTATAGGATTTAAAAGGAGAGTTTTTTTTACTGTAAATTTTGTTCTTAGATGATTTTAATAGGGGTTCGGTCAAGGTAGAATTACCTATATATAATCTACTTTTATAGGATTTATATTTAATGCCCCTATATTAAATAAAAACAGATAATAGTTGTTGCAAGTATGTCGATAATCCTATATCGATAGATATGGGAGATAAAAGTTTAAGGTTGTATGGAAAACATATGTCATATGAAATATATAAAAATCTGTTTTTCCATTATTTCCTTTAACGTTCTCAACTATATTGAATAAGTTACAATGACCGAACCCCAACAAAAAAAATCTACTTATAATTTTCTCAATATTTTAAAATATTTTATCTAGCAAGCGGCCTTTTGGGCCAAATGTCTTTAGTTAAAATTTTGTCCCTAGCTTCTATGGCTGTTTGTAATTCTTCTTTCAGGGGTCTGATGTAGGTGTACATCCATTCTATGGTAGTAGTATTATCATAAATGTTATCCATACATTGCTGCAGCTCTCGCTCGACCTCTGTAAGCTCAGAGTAAATGTTCAGTAGATTATTTGTGGCTTCTTCCACCTGAAATAATTAATATTCTTAAGTTCTAATTAGTATTTAGTGATTTAACTAAATGCAGTCAGATAAACATTTAAAATAGCATAAAAATAGAAAAACTTTATTTTGAGGCTAAATTGCCCCTTAAGAATAACTGGCAATCAAAATAAAATATAAATTTAAGAAAAAAAGCTTGGGAAGAAAAAAGTGCTACTTATAAAAATTCAAATATAATTCAGATGAATTACAAGTGCCTATAATTTTTATACCTTATATAACTAGAAGCTGACTTAAAAGTTTTTTTTTTAATAAATGAAATGAAAATGGGATGCTAATTAAATAAAGTAATAATATCAAAAGAATATATTTGATTATAAGTTACTCTAAACAGTTTCCTGAAGTGCTAGTAGAGAAGAAAATAAGAAGAGAGAGAGAGAAGAATGACAAATTTCTAAGGCCATGGAGTTTTTTTTTTCTTTAATATATACTTTATTGAAAAATTGTCAATACAATAGTATTTTTACAATTTTTTATTATTATGTACAATATGATCTGTAGGAGAAAAAAAGCCCAGTGGCAAAACTCCATTGGCTTGAATTAAAAATTCTATATACATATGAGTAACAAAATACAATTATAACTGGCTATATCTTATAAAAGATCACGTGGCCACATACGCTTTAGACGTCGTGGAGGATTGGTTGGGATAGTAAAGGAAGAGAGGGCTGAGATGTAGGGATTAGGGTGACCATGGAGGCGGGAATGGAAGGATTGATAGCGCTTTTGGATGAGGAAAGAAACAAAAGGAATATCAAGGTCATGATGGATTGTTCGGTTGGAAACATAGTAGGGAGCATTGACTATTTTCCGGAGTATGACGGATTGTAGGGATTGTAGCCTTTTAATATGCGAGGATTTGGCACTCCCCCAGACTTCTATGCCATATGTCCATGTTGGTTGGAGTATTGCTGTATATAAAAGTCTTTTGTTTTGTAATGATAGTTTTGAGCATTTGTCTGTCAATCGTGAAAGTAATCGGTATCGTCTGTTAGTTTCTTGTCGTTTTGCTGTAATATGTGGGCCCCAGGTGAGTCTTTTGTCCAGTATTATTCCAAGGTAAGGGGCTTGGGATTTTTGAGGGATAATTTGGTTATTAAGGGTAACTGTTGGACAGGTTGAGTGACGAAGGGTGAAAGTTACTTGGCTTGATTTGGTAGGATTGACTTTAATCCTCCACTTTGTGAGCCATGGCTCCAAGAGACCTAGGTGCTCTTGGATGGAGAGGGAGGTGAGGTCAGGAATGGAATTGGATGATAGAATGGCTGTATCATCAGCAAAGGTGAAGAGGGTTGTGAGGGGATGTGTGGGCATGTCTGCTGTGTAGGCAAGGAAAAGGATGGGACTGAGTATTCCTCCCTGGGGGACACCAGCATCTTGAGGAAAGGCAGAGGACAAAGAGGTATTGAAGGATATTGAAAAGAAGCGATTGGAGAGGTAGGATTTTATAATGAGGTAGTAATTGGAGGGAAGGACTGTCTTGAGTTTAAAAAGTAGGCCCGGGTG
The DNA here is from genome assembly GCA_000696205.2 of Oncopeltus fasciatus. NCBI lineage: Eukaryota > Metazoa > Arthropoda > Insecta > Hemiptera > Lygaeidae > Oncopeltus > Oncopeltus fasciatus. The sequence goes on from KZ807028.1 coordinate 413,610, forward strand.
CCAAACCCGGTCAAAGGCCTGGGCCACATCTAAGAAGACACCCGAACAATACTCCTTTCGCTCTAAGGATGCTGAGATGTGGTCAACAATTCGGTGGCATTGTTGTACAGTGGAGTGGTTGTTGCGGAAACCGAATTGGTGAGGAGGGAGGATTGGCTCTAGGATAGGATGGAGGCGAGTGAGTAGGAGCTTTTCTAGGACTTTTCCCATGACTGGGAGAAGAGAGATGGGACGGTAGGAAGTGGGAGAATGGAGAGGTTTGCCCTTTTTGTGTATCATCTTGATAGTAGCAAACTTCCAAAGGATGGGAAAGTAGGTTGTTCTGAGGACTGCATTATATATATAGGTTAGGAGTAGGATAGCTTTTCTGGGAAGGCGTTTAAGGATTTCGGATGTGATAAGGTCAAAACCAGGAGCTTTGCGAGAGGGGAGTTTCTGGATAGATTTTAGGACTTCCTTTGGGTGGAAAGCAGGAGGTGGAGGTGAAAGGGGGAGAGGGATGTCTAGTTGTTTACTGACAAAAGAACAGTGGAGAGAATCAAAAATGTTGTCATGGGGTTTGAATACGGATGAGAGGTACTCAGCAAATGTGTTGGCTATTTCTTCATCATTTTTTGCCCATGAACCGTTTTCACGACGAAGGGGATGTAGAGGATTAGGATAGGAGAGGATACGTTTTGTTGCTGTCCAAAGAGATTTGTCGTCTGTCGTCAATTTTTTAGTGTAATCAGCAAAGTTGTCATTACGGTACTTTCTGAGTTCGTCTTGTAGTTGTTTTGTTAGGTAGTTAAGTCGAGTTTTGTCAGAGGGGTATCTAGTTCGCTGCCATGTCCTTAAAGCTTTCCGTTTTTCTAGTCTTATATGTTGTATGTGAGTAGGTAGAGTGGTATTGCTTGGTTTTCTTCTCGAGTCTTGGGGGATTGTTGAAGTCCAGATAGCAGTTTGTATGTCAGTTGTCAACTTATTTACTGCACTGTCAATGTCTTGGTTTAATTTTAGAGGTGTATTAAGATTAAGGGAGGATTCAAGGTATGTGTGAAAGGAGTCCCAATCAACTGGACCTTGGATTAGGCGAGGAAGGCGTTCTGCTTGGTAAGGGTTGGTATCAGTGTTTAAGGAGAGGATTACAGGACTATGATCGGAGGAGAGATCTAGTAGGTTGGTGACGTGGGAGAGGATGTGGTTGAGGCCTGATGAGATGAAATAATCAAGCACATCAGGTTGTTTGGATCGGGATGTAGGCCAGTAGGTAGGTTTGCGGGGAGATAGGATTTTGTATCGTGATGAGTCAATAACTGCCCTGAAGACATTACCTCTTGTATTTGAGGTCCTGCAGCCAAACTGTGGATGTTTGGCATTAAAATCTCCTCCAGCGATGAAGCGAGGTCCTAGAGAGTGAAGGAAGGATTTTAGGAGTTCAGGAGAAATTGACTGGTTAGGAGGACAGTAGACTGAGGATACTGTGATGGGATATTGACATGGGGATTGGAGGGTGACTGTGGTGGACTGCAGACAGGCTATGGATGTAGGATTTGGTTCAGGATAGTGGTTGATAGAGGATTTTATTAGGATGGCAGTGCCCCCATGGGAAGTGCCGTCTGGGTGGTCAGTCCTGTATATCTTGTAATCAGCTAAGTGGAACGTATGTTTGCTTGTCAAGTGAGTTTCTGTCAGGAGAGCAATGTCTACGTTTTGTTCGTTCAGTACTAAGTTCAGTTCGTTTCTGTGTCTTAGAAGTCCATTTGTATTCCACAGGAGGATTTTTAGAGGATAATCTGGAATTAGGGAATTCATGGTTGGGGTTGAGGCAGGTTTGAAGTGATGGCACCAATGAGAAGTGTGAGAGGACTGATGAGGGACTGGAGCTGTAGCATGACTTGATTGAGTTGGTTGAGGGAGGTGGTAAGGGCTGTGATCAGATCTTGGGATGCAGGAATGGGTGGAGGGATGTAGGTAGGCATGGTTTGGCGGTGGGTGGATGTGGTTGGCTGGGGTTTGGTGGGTGGATGTCTAACAGCCGTGACATATGTGACGCTTGGGTTTGTTTTCCCTGGTGGCAGTGATGGAAATTCAGTTTCTATCGTAGATCCCTGAATTTTTCCAGCAGTGGTTGGTGCAGCATGGTGCTGTGGTAGATGAGTGTTGATGCGGGAAGGTCTGGTGGAGGACTGGACAATATCTGACTGACCAATGAGCCGCTGAGTCGTCCTGACTGAGCGCTGGCCACTCCTGCTTCTTGACCTAGTTTTGTTTATTAGTTCCTGGTACACTCTGCAGCCCCTGTAGTTGGCTGGGTGAGCCTCCTTGCAGTGTACGCAGGTAGCTGGCGTGTCCCTTGTCTTGTTGCATAGGCTTGTAGCGTGGGCTCCAGCACACTTGACGCATCTGGGATTTAAATTACAAAATTTTTGGGTGTGGGCATAACCTTGGCATCTTGTACATTGGGGTATTTCTTCTCTTTTATGAGGTTCTTCTATTTTCACTGCAGCATAAAGGAGTGTTTTTATTGAGAATATGTCCTTGTTATTTAAAGCAGGCTTTAAATTAACAAAGAACAGTGGTAGCGGTTTTTTTGTATTTTTCTGCAGAATGTTACAAGCATCGAGAACAGTGAATCCTAGCTGGTCAAGTCCCTCCTTAATGAGAGCGATCGGTGTGGAGGGGTGAAGATGACGAATCACCACAGTGTATGGTTTTTCCTCCTTAAATTGATAAGTATAATATTCTGTCTGGCTTGATTGTAGATGTCTCACTATTTCGCGGTATTTTTCTGGATTTATTGCTTGAATGGAGATGTGATCAGAGTGGGCGCGACATTTGAAAGACTCACTTCCTACCTTGCTAGAGAGTTCCTGACAGAATTTTATATAATTGTTTGTATTTTTTATGTTTATGGTGGGTGGCTTAGGTTGGGCGATGGTTAACTCTTGTTCCTCTTCTACTGTTTGTGTATCATTGTCTTGAGGGGCTATGAGGTTAAAGGGATTTGGATCAACAAAATCCGGCTGATAATTGACTGGAGGGGGGCGCCTGTAGGTGTTGTTTGATGATGTGTGTGACAGGTTATCTGTTGACATGGATGACTCATCAGCGACTTTTTTTTTCTCAGGGGAAGATGACGGTGATATTTCGTCATACGTCCTTTTTCCAGAGTCTTGAGTGTCGGGCTGGTGTTTTTTAGGAGACCCTCTTGAACCACGGGACCTCGTCATTTTAATTTTTTTTTTATTTTTTATTATTATTTATTTTTTTTAAATAATAAACCATCGAGCGTATGTAACAGTAGCGAAATAGCTCTGTTGTATTACGCGGCGGTATACGCTCAGCTGAGAGGAAGAGAGCTGCCTCAAGCAGTGACAGAGAGAGAATGACAGCTGTCACAGATAAGGGAGTCAGCTGTTATACGGCGGGCAACCGGCCGGCCGGCCGAAACTTGTTGCCTTCTCACCAGATTAGGACAGTTCCGAGTCCTATTTCACTTATAAAACAAGTATAAATGTACTCACTATTTGCGCGAGTTTTAGTTCCTCGGTTCGAAAAGACGCACTCGAGGTCTAGGTGAGCACTTCTGCACTTTTTCACTTTCACGTAAGGTTTATAACTGTTATTATAGGTTTTAAAAAGGACGGAGACATAGAGACGTGTTGTCACGATGGCTGCCGGCGCCAGCGCCATGGAGTTAAAATTCAGTTTAGTTCTGCACTCTGAGATGTGACCATAAACCTCCTTCAGAGATCTCTCCAGACATCATTATCATCCTGATGATGACTTACAAGTTAAGTTGAAATGTTGGCAATAATAAAATAATACCAAACAATTTTGGAATATTTTATTTCTCTGATCCTGATCGAAACCCTGACTAATTTCTCCAGTTTAATAAATATGCAAGAGGACAGTAAAATAGAACTTTGGGAAGAGAAATTATAAATGATTAAACCAGATATCTCTCATGCAAGGCAAGAGTGTTAAGCCATCTGAGGTCATTCCTTTTTTTAAATACTAATTTAAAAATTATGCCATGATTACCAATGAATAACATAAACTATATGTATCAAAAGTGAGAAAAACAAACAATTATACTGCTTAATACAATCTAACAATGTAACCTATAATAAACTAATGATAGAAAAGTCTTAATAGTACCATAATTGAAGTATATTGCACTTTTTGAGACCATTTTATAGCTTGGCTGCAAATCTAATTTATTAACTAAGTTTACTTTACAGTATTATTATTTGCTGAAGCATTGCATTTAACAACTCAATAAATCTTTTTTTGTGACCAGTAGCCACTTTTGGATTAACCTATTTTCAAAAGAATTTCTACTTTGTAAAATCATATGATACAGAATTAAGCAAATAAAATTACAATAGATTGACAGTTAAAAAAAATCTTGGGAATTTCCTGAAGTTTGATAGATTCTAAAATTCTCGAGAACCTTTTTGAGTATGAAACTTCACCTCTAATAACAAGATTGTAAGGGAGCCAATTACTTTTCTTCAACCAAATGTTTTCTGTGGGTAATTACAATGGTTTATCAATGAACATGACAAATAGTATTTTGTTGGCCATGATAGATAAAGGATCTACGGCACTCCTGCAGATTATCTCCTTCAGCCTACTCTTACCAAAAATACCAGTGGCTGATTTAATATCTATGATTAAAATCAGAGTCCACAACTGTTGGAATGATAATGAAAAAATCAAGTAATTGGGAAAAAAGCTGAAATATGATACAGGTCAGTGGAATAGTTGATGTTAAAGTAACAGAAGTGAAGAATGTAGGCTACGTATAGGACATACAAGGATTAGCCATGGCTATCTAATGGCAAGAGAAGAGGCGAAACTAAGCTGATTTTATGGGAGTAGACTTACAGTAAAACGCATCTTTTCAATGTCTAAGAAGATGATAAAAACATATAGAAATTTCTAAAAGAAATAGGAAAATTGTTTTCGACAAATCAGAACATTTGAACAATACATCTAAATTCCTTGAAAAAAATTTATATAAACCAATATAAAAGTCAAGAAGAAATATTTCATTCTTAGTTAATCAAGTTTCTATTTAATAATTTTATAACTCATAAATAATTAATTCATATCATGCATAAATTATTAAAATAATGAATAAATTTTGGTACATATCGAATTGAACATATGACTAGCATGATTTTATTTTATTTTTTCCTTACTTTACTTACTTTATTTTAATGTTATATGAATTACTAACGGTAATTATCAGTTGCAATAATTTTCAAATTGAAATATTAAACATGTGTATATATATATATANATATATATATATAAATTCAAACCTAACTATCTGAACAGTTGTTTTTCTTTCTTTTCATTTTACTTAATTTTTTATTATTCTATTTTATAAAAATAAGTGCATATCAATAATTTTTTCAAATATTTTTATTCTACTAATGACTATCTAATTAAATTAATAATAGAAATTCTGAAAGATATACAGAAAATTGAGTTGTATTATTAACTGTCCTAACTGTTGTTTACACATAATTTATGAAGTCAATCAAGGGTAAAGCTGACAATAGATATAGTATATTTAAAATTAAGATTATGGCTAATTCTATTTTAAACTCTTTATAACTCAAATCAATACCAGGGAACCAGATTGGAAGACATACATCACTCGTTTTATGAAAAATCTTTCAATATATGAATCCTGAGAAGAAAACACTGCTGGTCAAAATTGTCCGGTTCATGCAATGAGAATAAACTTACAACACTAGACAGATATATGCTTACATGCAGTCTTCAATAGTAAAATTTACGGAGAATGAAAGATATTTTTGTAACAACTTTTTAAGATGATTACCTTCTCCAATGCATCCACAATAAAAAAAAATTCACTGTGATAAAAGAATTGGAATGTACTCCTTGTCAGCTTTAGAATTTGTGAATGAATATTTGTGGATGTTTTACTTGTGTGTAAAAATAAAAAACAGTTATGCAAAATGAAAAAGCAACAAGAAATAAGGAAACAGGAACAAAAATTGCATTGATGTGTATTGAATTGTTTCATTACGATCACCTTTTATGAATAAACAGATGGTTAAATTTTCTAAGTTAATACTACAATCATCTAAAACTTTAAACAATTTATAGTAACTGATGATTTTTATTTTGAATATGTTACTGTGTATCATTCATTTCTCATTGCTAACATGTAAATTGCATAAGCAAGAAGAAAATGATCGAGTTAAAATGTTATGAATTTTAGTTGCAGTCAAATGTATTTTTAAGTAAAAACAGTTTATTATATTATTGATTTTTTTTTTGGTTTTTCCTTTGTGTGCATAGTTTTAGCCATTTATGCTAAATTTTGAATGCAAGTATGACCCTGGGCAGTTGCAGTGCAGTTAAAAAATAAATATTATAAACAAAATCATATTTAAGAAAACTAGCATACATGAGAAGGATTGGAGAATGAATGCTTGATGTTATAAGCAGCCATCCAGCCCTTGTAGGGAGACTCATCTTTTTCTCTCTGGAGGGCAAAGATGATCTGTGGGATACGAGTGACTGCAACATACAAACAGGCACCAGGAAAGGAGCAAGAACCATGGAGAGTAGTCGCCATTACAGGGTTCGCATCACACCCACACATCCGCTGGGTGCGGACTGACAGCTCCACCAAAGCTACTCACCAACAGTACATACATTACTTTCTTAAATAATATGAAGGCATTCTGTCATTTTTAATGAAATATTATATTATTAGATCAATAAGAACTACATAATCATAATTCTAACACTTCAGTATATTAATTACTCTTACCGAATGAATGCATTACTTTTCTATAGTTCCTAATGAGATAAAAAATTTTACTTTCTATTGTTAAGGAATATTAAAATAGGCATATGTATTTAAATTCAAAACTTTTGAATGAACTATAAACAGGTTTATATATTTTAAGAACCTGTTAATGTAAAGGAAATGGTTTTTAAAAATTGGTTTGTCATTGTCCACCATAAGCTTTAAAAAATTCAATAAGACTAAAATTTAATGAAGATTAAGGAATAAAATCAGTTAATTGAGTTGGGATGATTATCTTATCGATTCTAATTTTATTTTTCTAAGCTTAAATTAAAATAGCTCTAAAAATTTTGAATTGCACTATTAAGCTTTAATTTCAGATTCAACCTAGGAGTAAGTGTTTTTATTAGAAACAAAAATATTCATCTAGAGTAGGCTTGAATTATGCTTAATAGAAAATTAAATTTTATAAATTTTTTAGGCTACCTGGGGCAAAGTATTCATTACAGATAAATAGGATTTAATTCAAACTGAAACCTCCAAGTATTGCCTAATTTCTTTACTGGTAAAAATTAAATACTTTCCAATTTCCAATTCCATCTTCAGAATTTAAGAGCTCCCTAAATGGGAGTAAAAGAGAGACTTTTGAATACACTAAAATATTAATCTTTTGAATATATTAAAATATCAATCTTTTGAATCTCTCTCTTACACCTACTTCAGAAGATTCCTGAATTCTGAAGAGGAGATCATAAGAACTTGCAAATACTCAGCTTTAACTAATGAAAAAATTGTGGAAAGCTTGGAAGTTTCAATATAAAAAATTCTATCCATGAAATTTTCTTGAATTTTTGTTGCATACATTTTTCACAAAATAAACAATAACAGAGCTAAATTTTTTCATTAAATTAAATGTTATGTATTATTTTATATAACTCTGATATAGTTAATAATATTTATAGAATTAATCTCTATTTCATTTCTCTTCCAGGCTGGTGGAAAATATTTGGCGGTGTGGTATGAGAGCTCATTGATAGTCAAGGTATAGCCTTGTCTATTGGTTTGCAATAGACATTACCTTCAAGGCTAATAGGGAGTGGCAAGGATGATGGCCAGCCAAGCCACAAATCCAGCTTTCCATGTCACTAAAGAAGAGTGCCATAATTATTTTAAAAATTAATTTCACTGAAAATTTTGACAAATCATAGAATGTGGAAATTTACACTTCCTAAACTTCACCATTTTAATTTGAAACCTCAAAATAAAACTAAAATTCATAAATACTTCTTCCAGAATTGACCATGTAAAAAAGTAAATTTTTTGCACATGTGATAGCTTCTGCATGGCTGAAAGTAGGATAATTCACTGCAGGGGGCTTTTATACCTGCTTGGAATCGGGTCTTGATAGAAGTCTGCCTTTCCATTGGCTGGCTCTTATCAGCTCATTTCTGGAGGTATCTATCTGGCTTCTATTATCACTGGCAGCTGTTGTAAGTTTTTTAATTAATGCAAGTGAAGTCTTAAGCAATGTAAAAATAAAATAGTATTCAAATATGATTCGCCTACCTAAACTTATTCTAATAAAAAAAGAACAGCTGGTTTGAATATTTAAAAAAAGTATTAGAACTCAAAATTTAATGCACTATGATAATAATGTGAAATGTGACGATAATATTTTCCAAAGATGTTAAAAAAAAAGTTGTTCTTACTTGCCCCTATTTAAAAGCAGTAGGGGCTTCCAAGGAGTCAAATATTGCCATTAGTTTTCCAATGAACCAAAAGTTTTTACTGCTTTCAGAGCTCATGCTTAAAACAACTAAGTGATTAAAAGATAAATTTATAATAAACATAGCTTTTATCAAGAAATTATAGACTAAATAGTGGCAGAAATAAAAAAGCGAGAAACAAATTTAAAATCAATCAATATCGCCTTTAAAAGTACTATTTTTAATTTTAATTATAAATTTTCTTACATTTAATATCTGTAGATAGGTAGATAAGATTTAGAGTGAGAGATGGAATAGAGACAGGAAGTAGCTCACAGAGAACAGCAAAATGATCATACCGCTGCCATCCAGTAAGAAACCCTCCACGAAAGTATATCTTGTCAGAATATTTGTAAATCAGTCCCATCCATGACTTATGATTTTCAAAGTAATAATCTGAAAGAAATGAAGTTTATAGGAAATTATATAATTTATAGAAAAAATTGCATGTTTTAAAATTAGCTTTATATTTAATTATGAATAATTAAGAAAGTTAAGTTTTAGGGACAATTGATGCATTTAAGAGTTTTTTTTCCTCAATTTGAGGAATATATATATATTTTGTGTGCATAGTTTTANAAAAGCCAATGCTTCGACAAAATATAAATATTCTAAAATACTACACAAAAACAAAAACATAAATTTTAAATTGAAACTGAGATTAAAAAAAACTACTTATTAAGAAAGGAAATACATAAATTATAAGCAAGTAATTACTTCTTTTATTATTATAAACAACGCAAACGAACAAGGTAATAAAATAAACCAATGAATTGATTAAAATTAAAAAGAGAATTGGCTATGATTTACGAAATACATGAAAACCAATTACAAATTGCAACTACATGCTATCGCTAAAAATAAGAGACAAGTTGCCGCGTGGCTAAGCACAGGAGATACAATCCGTAGCAAATAGGGGACATCACGTTCGCCTAGAGGCGGTGAACTTAAATTCTCTTTACACGTGTAGGTTTTGTTGTGAAAGGATCCCGAGATAAATAGTACTAAAAGTAGGAATCAATAACATAATTAGGTCGTGAAAATACTTTTCAATAGTTCAAAAAGTTAATTATGTCAAAATATTTATAAGTCGGAACGTCCGTCTGCGTCTCATTCTTCTTTTGACCCACTGTTTACACGAGATGTTAAGAAAAAAACATGATAAATATATATGTGTGTGTGTGTGTGTGTGTATATGTGTGTGTGTGTGTGTGTGTGTGTGTGTGTGTAATTAAAGGAAATATACCATCTTCTTGCACCTGTTTCACAATCTATACTACATCCTCGAGCTATAAGGGGAACAAAATAAATAACTGTGAAAATGTCACTGAAAAAATATAACATCTTAACGATGATTAACAACCATCATAGTTTTTGTATTATCCCTATTTTCATTTGATTAGAGTTATATGGTACTGATAATAGAATCTACCTACCATATCACATCTGAGTGAGCAAAAGAATCAGGTAAAATAATCTTATACAAATATTGTAATTTAAAAAATTACTTCAGCCAAAGATCTTCCGTCAGGTGTGCTTCTACATCAGCAGTGTACTTCCAGATTACTGGTTCAACTAATTTTCCAATATCCCATGTATTAAGAAGAGCAACTGACATAGTTCGAAGTTCATCATCCCAGATTAAAGGTTTTACAGCGCCTTCAGTCTTTTTCTCTATATACCTGAACAGAAGAAAATTTCATTATCATAATTTAATTTAATAGAAGGTAAAAAAAAAAAAAAAAAAAGTTACTAAATCCTAATTTAAAGGGCAGTTTCAGCCAAATCAATTAAATCCTTAAAATGAGGTTTTTTTTTTCTTATTTTTCAAGTTTTACTTTGTTTATATGGTCAAAGAACATGAAAACGAGTAAACACAAGATAGTAAGAAAACATTTTAGAAGATCAATCATCCTAAATTGAACAGTAATTGGCATTCCAATTTCATTTTTTTATTTTTGTCATTGATTTGGTTTTTTAATGTATAATTTTAAAAGTCCAAGTTCTAACCCAATCTCAGAAAAAATTACAATAGTAATCTATAAATAAGGTAATAGAATATAAAAAACTACCAGCCAGGAATCGAACCTGGATCTCCTGCTATCCGGGCCGGCGTGCTTATTTTTTATATTCTATTCCCTCTCATTAATTGTTTAAAATTTACGTGGGATAAAATACCACAACCAAATAAAATATTTATAAAGAAAAATTTAAATAAAGTAAATGACGAGAGTCGACAAATAGCTTGACAATGTCAGCTCCTTCGAGTACAAGACGAAGTTCTCGCCTTTCTCGTGGGTTAGGCTCTCGCTAGTGTGTTGGGAATTGAATGAGACATCTAGTGCGTCCTGGTAGCATAACTGGTAAATGCACCGGCCCGGATAGCAGGAGATCCAGGTTCGATTCCTGGCTGGGACAGATAGATTTTTTATTCTATTCCCTCTCATTAATTGTTTAAAATTTACGTGGGATAAAATACCACAACCAAATAAAATATTTATAAAGAAAAAATTAAATAAAGTAAATGACGAGAGTCGACAAATAGCTTGACAATGTCAGCTCCTTCGAGTACAAGACGAAGTTCTCGCCTTTCTCGTGGGTTAGGCTCTTGCTAGTGTAGAGGGAATTGAATGAGACAACTAACGCGTCCTGGTGGTGTAATGGTTAAGCACGCCGGCCTGGATAGCAGGAGATCCAGGTTCGATTCCTGGCTGGGACAAATAGTTTTTTATATTCTATTCCCTCTCATTAATTGTTTAAAATTTACGTGGAATAAAATACCACAACCAAATAAAATATCTATAAATAAGGTATTTTTAAATAATGAATTAACTATGGTATATAATCCTATGCTAAATTAACTACAAGAAATGCACTGGCAAACAGAAAAAAAAAATCGTATTACCTCAGCTGGAATCGAACCCGGGTCTCCTACTTTCTAAGAGTGTCTACTTGGAAAGTAGGAGAACCATGTTCAATAACCAGCTGAGGTAGAAAGATTTTTTTCTGGCTCCCTATGGATTTCTTGAAGTTATAAATACATAATTTTTACTGTATACTGCAACCATACACCCAAAGGTATAAACTCCACATGGCATTATATCATATGCCCTTGATTAACACTTCCTAATTTAGAAGGGAAGTCTTTGAGCAATAATAATTACTCTAGCCATCAGCAAAAGATAACAACAAAATTAAAGGGTAAATGTTGTCTTTCATGGCAAATTTACTTAATGCCAAAAGCTTCCGAGTTAAACTATTAAAATTTTATGGAATTCATAGGAATTTATCACCAACAAACTTCCTGCAAGCACTAAATAAAAGTCCTAATGATAGTGCTGTGACAAAAAAACAAATTGAAAATAAAGAAAGACATCTAATTCTCCATATTTAAGTCCCTTAAACATCACTATTAAAATTAGAATAAAATCCGCTTAATTAGGCATATGTGGTTGAATGAGGTGTCAATTAATCTAGATCTTTTCCTTTCTACAAAACCAACCTTGCAAGAGTGGAGATGTGATTGAGAAATAGATCTTTATTGTTCCATCGCCTGTGATGTATTCGTTCTCTACAGTCATTGCACTGTGCTAGCTGGTAAACTTCATCACAACCTATGTGAAGATATTTGATACCCTTGTGGGCTTCAAGAATTTCATCTATCATTGAATAGAGTACATTAACTGATTCATTTTTAGATGGACAAATAGCCTAAAATAATTCACTATTAATAATCATTTATAATAGAGCAAACATGGTATGAAAATAGAAATTTTATAATTTATTATATTTTGTTTAATANCCACAAAAAGTCTCAATAAAATACTCACAAATAATTTCAAAACATATTTAAACCGAAAACCCCCATAGGCACCCAAAATCTCCTCTTCGAGGTTCATAGAATGTTAAATTTCTCCCTCCCCCTCGCACATACAAAATTCTTTCTGTCCCCCTACAAAATTGCCATTCCAATACCTCAAAATTTATTGTAGATGTATTCCGTCGTACAAAAAAATGAAGACGAGAGAGACCTGTCATGCTCCTGAGATCATTAAATTATAACATCTACAAACCACATGTCTCTTTCATTTCCACATAAATTTCTCACATTCTAAAACTTCACGTAATGTTCTGAAAAGCTCAAAAATATTATATTAGTTACCCAAGCCGACATAGACTAGAAAACTGTCACAAATGACATAATATATAAAACATAAAAATAAAACTCTATAACGTAACGAAATACACCCTTAATAACCAACTGATAATTACAGAAATTAACTAGCCCAGTGGAATGAATAAATAATTAATTAATAATGGATAAAACAATTTTGTTATACTGACAATAATTTTGCAAGCACTAAGACAAAATTCCATTGTATAGGAGCCGTTCATTAGAATTCCACGTAAATTAGTTTCATTCAAGATGATCAAAAGGAAAAATATGTAACTAATTTAATCATAGAAGCCATAAAGTATAATGAGGAAAAAATCTTGTAAAGGTAAACTTGCTTTTAAGCATATTATCTTGCACAATGAACTTAAATTACTTTTTGGTCCTGATAATTTTTTTGTAATGACAAAGATCCTTCGCATAATAACAGTGGATCTTTATTTGAGTGAGGGTAAATGCTAATAAATTAAATAGAATAAATTGTATGCAAACACTTCAGGCACCTCCTATTTACCAGACACTTATCATCAATTAATGTACTGAAGTACTAGCTTTCCAACATTATGACAACAAATGAGGTATTTAATTTAAATGAGATATTTAATTTATAATTTACTGAAGTTTATAAAATTTTTACAGAAACAAAAAAATATGTTTCAGTTACAATTCAAACCTTACAAAGATGTTTACGGTATACGAATGAGTTCTAATTAGTTTTTTCAAATCATTCAAGAATATTTTAACACATCTTCACAACTACTTCTAAAGTGTAGTAGAAAATATATAATTAATAACAGTAGAATTTTTAAAATGAAACTTTACTTACTATAGAAGGATGTTTGTAGGAAGATTACAAACATGCATTCACCAATCTTTAAAGCTTATGGGAATTTATTATTCAACATTAAACTCCAAACATGGAAAACTTGAAATTCCACAGCCCAAAATTTTCAGATAATGAGTTATGGCTCAATCTATTAAGTATAACAGTAATTTAAATTTTGGCCAAATTGCTCGGCTCTAAGCCACTACTCACCAATTGGCAATAGGCTTTTCATACCATATGCCACACTGTCTCATATCCTTAATCTAATCTAAACTTCAGCCTTCCAACCTTTCTTGCATGATAGACCTCCACATAGAGCACCTTTTTTGGGATTTCAGCATCTTACATCTTAGCTAGATGGCTTGCTCAGATAACCATTTCAATTTTTATGTTGAACAATACAAATTTATGCAATTAGCAGTTAAATTTCATTGTTAGTGTGGATTTTTCAGGTATCTTCTTTTTTAAAACGTCTGAAAATCAAAGATGAGAAGGTTGTTGTCAACCTGCTTGCCCAGGGCCACATTTGTGATGCGTACAATAAGACTGAATACCCTAAACTTCTCATTTCAGGACAAAATAATATTCATTAGCTGCAGATATTCTATATTCTAATCTTGCCCAATGTATCATTAGGTTAGTTGATGCTGGATTCAAGGTAAATAAATTATTTTTTCAAACTCGAATCCAAAAAGAGAGGCCACCATTCCTGATGTTACTCCTTGTCTTGCTTTGGCTGTATTTTGTATTAGCCTTGTGTATTTATAGTCCTACATGAAATTCTGCTTTCTGTAGATTTTAAAAGGGTCTGCCTAGAATTGAAGGATCGAGCAACTAAGTCAAGCTATCCATGTATCCCAACAACTGTATACACTTGGATAATATTAGTATAATATTATAATAACTTGCTCCAGACCTGTGTTACACAATTAGTGTGCTCATTTGACCCATTGCCTTAGGCCCTAGTTACATTTCAAGGCTTTTGAATTCAAAGACTGATCAGGGATCAGTTTTATTTTATTTATCTCCAATCTTTTATTTATTTATTATCAATTTTTATCTTCTATGCACATTTTTGTGAGATGCCTAATTTTGGCATGAATACCCATAGCCTTATACAGTTGAGGACAAATAATGCTATCATATGGGTAATTAAAACTGATAAAAAGTCTATGTTTCAGCATTTTATACTCACAATCTTTTTCCCGAATGAAAATATCTTGGTACATTTAAATCAAATTCATATTTGAATTATTGTGAAAAAAATACAAAACTTCCATTTGGACTATTAAAAGATAAAAGGTAAAAACCCTGACAACAAATATCCATCATCAAAGAGAAAAGTAAAGAAGAAAAAAATTTGTAGTTATAACTAAAACAGTAAAAAATTAAATACATATTGTATGAAATGAAAGTATATATACACACACAATTTATCACACTGACCTGAGGATACTTTTGATTTTCCCTCAAATGTTTATATTTTTGAAGCTTTAGTAAAAACTCTAAATGGCCAAATGTTTGTATCAATGGAATTACTTCAAGAGAACTTTCTCGAGCATATTGCAGAATCTTCTTTACATCTTCCTTGGTATAAGAGTTCAGAGCTGCAGCATCAACAGTCACATAAGGAAACATGTCTTCATATTCCAACAATATGCCAGTGGCTCCAATCTTCTTCAAAAATGGAAATAACTCAGCATAGTAACTGACCTTTGGTGGAGCACCTTTCAAATCTAAATGAACTATTCTGTGCCCAGGAAAAGCACTGACCGTCACCTCATTAGCATTAGCTGAAACAATTATAGATTAAAGTATGCCATATATACATGACACCTTCAAATTTTCAGGATAAATAGTTTTCTTAAATAACACCTTACTTTTAAAACTGACTTTTTCCCCTGCATCTGCTGGTAATACAATTTTGACATAATTGGATGCATCTTGACTAGGTATAGCTTTTTCAGTTTTAATGTGGTATTCAAAAGACGCAGAAATTCTGTCATTTAGAATATACTGTGTAGGGACAGAAACCCGCTCTTTTTTCTTATCATAAATAACAAATACCAACACTAAAATAAGAATACAAACTAATGTAAACTGGGCCACTTTTCTAGATTTCCATATTTTTCTATTACTTGCCATGTACGTGGTGAATAAGTAAAAATTATAATGAGCTGATGATTTTACGATTACAGGTACGTAATTTTAACCAGCTCTTGACAAGAGGGAGCAGATAAGGAGGGACAAGTTCAGAAACTTCAAATAACAGTGGGAAAACCTCTAAATTTCGGCTATTTCTAACCAAAGAGGTTAATCTGAAAGATTTTATATAGAAAGAACCATTAGTACTTAAATGACGTTAATTTAAATTAATTAAATAGTCTCCATCATTAGGAAAATTGAAGCCTGCTCAACCCTTTTAGTTATGCTCTTAAGTTTTGTCTTCCGCAATTAGTTTTTCACTTCATAAACTCTTTCAGACTGGTCCATGTCTTCCTATTTCAGCCACTAACGTTCTCATTTAACTATTTACGAAAAAAATTGAGCAAAATTGGACCGGTTAAGGATTGCCGGAAATGTCGTTTGAGTATAAAAAGTTTTTTCCATATATCGGCTGCAATATTTAATTCAGACCAATGGATCACAACACGGGTTTATTTATTAACAGAAGAAAAATTTTAGGAGTTGCACAGCAAAATGAAACAATTAGGAGTTGCAGAAGCAACATACCTGGACACCTTTTTTTAATTAAATGCCTAGAAGCCATATGTAGTTTTTCTTTATGAAATTTTATACTTGTTAGATAATTTTTAGTGCAAGGGAACAGAATAAAAAATCTAACTGTCCCAGCCAGGACTCGAACCTGGATCCCCTGCTATCCGGGCCGGTGCATTTACCACTTATGCTACCGAGACAAGTCTGATAAGTTATTAAATGACTTGTCTCGGTAGCATAAGTGGTAAATGCGCCGGCTCGGATAGCAGGGGATCCAGATTCGAGTCCTGGCTGGGACAGTTAGATTTTTTATTCTGTTCCCTTGCACTAAAAATTATCTAAATTTACGTGGGATTAAAGACCACAAAATAAATAATATTTATAAAATTTATACTTGTTACTTTTAAATGCAACAAGAGGGCGTTTTTTCCGTTAAATAAAACTGACCAAAACTATAAAACTCATCAAAGTTTTGTTTGTGAATAAAATAATTAATTTTGAAATATCACAAAAAAATTAACAATTAGGAATGAGGGTTTTCCTACGCCGTAAAATACAATATACTAGAACGCTCACTTTTTTTTCTCTACGAAACTGCGTTATTTCACTTAGTGACGGAATTTTATTGTTTATGGTTTTAACTATAGATTTAACTATAGTCATACAAATGTGGCTTATAACGAATAAGATATATGTATGTTCTTGCTTTGGGATATTTTTTTAACTGAACCTGCTCAGATTTGGTAGTAGTTTATGAATTATTTATTTACCAGTGAATACAATTTATTTACTATCAAGTATTAATATATAATAAGTTATTATACATTAATTTACATTGGACAACACGTCCAACAATGCTAATAGGTTCATAACTGGTCGGGTATTTGAGGACACATTTTAAATCATAATTATTACATTGTCAATTGTCAAATAATATTTTTTAAGAAGAGAGGATTGTCAGGAATTCGGCGTCGGTAGCTGAAGAATTAAAAACTAATTTAAAAAAAAAAATTTTTATTAGCCAATGTTTCGGGCTAAATTTCAGGACCTTATCAGGGCTAATAGGGCAAAAGGAAGGGGGAGACTCCTGCTCAACAGTGACTAAATCATGATATGGTCACAGATTTAAAACAGTAATGATTTAGTTACTATTCAGCAGGAATCTCTTTTTCCTATTTGACCTGATGAAGGCCTGTAATTTAGGCCGAAACATTGGCTATAACCAAGACCGAATTCCTGACAATCCTCAGCTCATAAAACTCGACGGTCAACAAATTTAATACCAAATATTTTTAAGGTTCCTTAGTTTCCAAAGGACAGGAAAAAAAAAAAAACTTCTTTGAAAGTGTTTTTCCATTAAATAAGTATCTGAACTTCTTCAAATGAGTTTTGGGACAAATTTGAGTGTACTTTTGCGTACGCTTCTTGTAAAAGTTCTGAACCAATACCTGGATCGTTTCAGAATTGAGTCATTTCGTCGGATACGACTAAGGGGGGTCAAAATATATTGAAATTGATTCCTCCCTCCTCGCGTGGAGGACGCCCAGGAGAGGAGGACCCTCCGGACCTTCCTGATCGTCGGAACTGTCACAGCTGATGCGTTCCCAGCTCCGTCACCGCCGTCAGACGAAAGCGAGAGAGCACGGCTGACTCGACGCTCTCTTGTACCCGCCCGCCCACAATGCCGGCAGATCCCACAGCCCTCCCGTCACAGAGCCCACACATAATGCCCCATCTTGAAGTGGGCCGGGCTCGCGTTAGATTCGCCCCCCCTTCGAATATTATCCCAGCTATCGCTGGTGATATCTCCCACTCTTGGTTTCGTTTATCGCTTTTCTATCTAAAAATTTCTTTTTTTAAATTCTATGGGAATTTTATGGGTTTATGAATGAAAAACACGGCAAGACAAGCAGAACGCTTAAACAATTTCGGTACTCCTAACAGGTAATTTATATATGAAATACAAAAAACGCAATTTTTTTT
>KZ807028.1:443000-462563 GCA_000696205.2 Oncopeltus fasciatus
AAATAAATATTAAAATAATTTTAAATTTACTATTTTTTTTCTATTTTCTAATTTAAATTTTATTTTACTTCCACTAGTTTTGTGTTTTACGCGAAGGCCTTTCAGTTGTTTAAAGTTTTACTTATATGGATTCTTTTTATACAAACTCCAAAAGAGGCGACGAAATAAGACGTGAAACTAACAGAATAAGATAAAGTAAATTTAAAATTATATATTATAAGTTTCGACTTCTTTCCCGTATTGCTTAATAGTTTTAATTTTTAACTTTTATGTAGTACCATTACTACGTAAAAATAATATGAGATATATTAAAGATTTTCAAAATAATTGACTACAGAATGGTTTATAGCAGAACCCGGAAAATAAGTTTTAACTAAAAATTGAAGAACCCGTAACATATATTAGTATGTGTCAAATTCAATAATACTGAAACACTAATGGTTTGCTATTCTTCTGGACATACCACCAGTAGATAATAAATATTTCTCATGACTTTCCACAAGAATTTATTTTCTCAACACAGCTTTTCGGACATAAGCTGTTAACGGCCGCTAGGCAAGGAATGCCTTGTAATAATTGAGTTTCAAGTTTAATGGCAGGTTGATCGAGATTTAAAAGGAGAGAAAGTTAAGAATAAGCACTAAGAATAATCTTGGATGGACGCTGTCGTTAGATAGTTTACAGAAACAATCTTACAATACAGAATACTGTCATAAAATATCTAGAAGGAAAAATAATTTGAAGAAAATTAAAGTTTTCACGTTGTTTTGAAAGAAAGGAAGAAAAATAAATTTTATTCTGGGGCTTAAATTCCCTTGAATAACAAAGACCGCACAGCTGACAGTATTGCTGATTCTGACCAGGTTACAACAATAAAAATAAATATATTTGCAACATACTTTAAAAGTACGGTTATAGAAGATATAAGTAATAAAAAATAAAAAACTAAGAGATATATGAAGTAAAAAAATATATGCACAAAAAGAATATGAGGGCTACAAAAAAAAAATAAAATAAAAATAATAATAAGCAAGACACAGTTTAGCAGTTCCTGATAACCGATTGTACAGAGAGGAGTTGTTAAAATAACTAAAAACTATTTCAATATCTCCTCTCTGACGAAAAAACTCCTTACACAATGACCTCAAAATCCCTTTAATTAAGGACATCATTACAACCCGTTTTAATAAATTCCACTCTGTCCTTTCCATGCATCCCAATCCTTTAGCCCAAACTCTATCCTGTATTACCCATCCTGATAACCCACCACGCCGCCTGAATAGGAAATGGCCCCGTGACCTTCTCATTGCCAACACTTCATAAAAAAAGAAATAATATGAAGAGAGAAAAACAAAAAAAACAAAAACAAAACCTGTGTATTGTAAATAGAGATTAAAGAGTTCTGCCAATGGGCAGCTTCTCCATCAAGTGAAGCACATGCTAAGTTCTTTCTTATTTTTCTGTATTTAAAAAAAAATATTTTTATTTATTTATTTTTATTTTATACTTGTGTGACTTGAATTATAATTATTTACAAAATACTGGGACGNTATTATTTACTTAATTTTCATTTTTTAATTAATTTTTACTGTGACTATTAACCAGCACATTACTATATACAAGACATGTAGAAAGTAATAAATAATAAATTGAAAAAAAAAACTATTATACATGGGAGAAGCCCACTGATTAATTTAGCGCTCCTGAATTTTAAAAATATTAAACCAAAATGAATATACGATATTTTCAAAATTGAATTTGTGCGAGGGAAAAAGGGGGGTTTAGCTGAGGGGGAAGACCCAATTGAAAAATTGTTAATGTCTTTCTCAAGGAGACAGAAGAGGGAGGCGAGTCCCATTCCCAGACAGACATTAGCGAGGTGCGGATGGCCTGGGCCTGGGAAGCTGGGGGGGTTGGAGTGGTGAAAATGTCACCCTTTGTCTGCTGGAGGGAAAGCACACGGTTTTCTGGGCTAATTACAGGGGGCAGCCCCCCCCCCCCCTTCAGCTAGCCAAATCCTAGGCTTTCGTGTCGCAGGCCCGCCGTAATGCACTAAGTAGAGCTACTTCAGGAATGCAGATTGCACTCTACATGCATAAGTACTTAACAGCAGATAACTATCCAGAAATAGGTTGTTTTTTCTCGGAACATGGTATTTTATTTATTAGTAAGAGCTTTTCCTGGCAACCTGTAAATAGCCCCTCCTTCCATGACCCTAAGTGGTTGAA
Source organism: Oncopeltus fasciatus (assembly GCA_000696205.2). Classification (NCBI taxonomy): domain Eukaryota; kingdom Metazoa; phylum Arthropoda; class Insecta; order Hemiptera; family Lygaeidae; genus Oncopeltus; species Oncopeltus fasciatus. Next base: position 445,229 of record KZ807028.1, read on the forward strand.
TGGGAGGTTAACACTTTAAAAAATAAATAAATAAAAGTCAGATTCCTAAAATGATATCTGACCAAATTATACAAGAAATGAAAATTCACAACATATTTAATATTAGTATTTAATACTAGAGTTCCTCCAACGTTAAAATTGGATATTGTTGTCTGACTCTTTGATGATACACTGAAGAATCAGAAAGAAAATTAATAAAAATAAACAAACCAACTCACAAAAATTTTGTGTTTTAGAAATTTTGTAGTGTTAGATGGGAAACTAACACAAATTTTGTTCCCCTATTTTCCATCTAAGATGTTCTTCCCATTTGAAAAATTTTAGGAAAATTTGATAAAAGATTTTGACTTTTTATTTTCAAAAAGGGAAAAAATGAGCAAAAAGTGGTGTTTAAGATAGTCAGTGCAAAGGTTAACACCAGTGTAAAAATTGATTCGTCATTTACATTTATTATATTTATATGTATATAATAAACCTCGCCCTGACGGCCAATTGTTAAAAAAATTCGATACAATTTTGAAAAAAATTGAGGCAGATCAAAAAATTCTACGTGGGAACATAACTCAGGAACGAAGGATCGACCATAAGACAGTTTTAAACTATTTGCATAAAACTGTATATCACTAGATTAAAATGACTTTCGGGAAACTGAATTTTCAAAGTAAAACAACATCTGATACAGTAGATGAATAGAAATAACTTTATGAGTAGAATGATCTCTGGACTTTCCTTCCATAGTATATGTTAACTGGAAAAGGATTTTGAGAGATAATGGACATTAATGCCACCTATTGGGATAAAACGAAATCACTTTTTCCCCGACCTTTAATTTTATTTACATTTTGAGGAGTCATACAAGGAGTCATACTCACACAGTAAGTTTTTGCGATAAAGGACAACCCTTTCTTTTCTCCCTTTTCCATAGTCAGTCCCCAAACCATCCTATGCCATTTGCACAACCACTATCTTCCAATTCTAACCTCTACAACTCTCCCTCTGAGCTCAAACGAATATGGCCTCGTGACCTCTGGGCATTATAGCTTCTATATAATTTCAGAGTGGTTTCACTGAACACTTTCTCTCGTCATGGAAAGTTTCTTATTTATTTTTCCTTTATTATAAAATTGCAAGTTTTTATAAATCATAATTTATATTAAATAAATGTAAAAAAAAATAAGAAAAGTAGGACGCATTCCATTGAGCATTTTTGAGCTTTGTGCCAGAGTCACTAAATATGAACTTCAGAGTTCAGAGAAGTGAAAAAATACAATTTTTGATACATCCTTTTAATTCATCCTTTTAATACATACAGAATTAATACATACTTTTATCTTTTTTATTATGGAAGGAAATACTACCTACAATTAGCTACCTTTTCTAAACATCCACAGGAGTAAGCAGGCTTATCCTCTCGAAATTAATTGCCTAGGAAGGGATTCTTATCCAATGAGAAAGTCAAAGCCATAGGCCACCCTTTTAAAACTTCAAAAATGATTTTATCAAAACTTGATAGCATCTGAAATCGGTTCAGTTAATTCTGCTTAAATAAATTATTACAGTGAAAAATATCATTACAATTTCTGTGAAAAAGGTTAAATCCAAGGGAAAAAGTAGGCCTCTAGTGATTCTTATAAATATTCACCTGATGAGAAATTGATTGGAAAGCTATTTTTTATAGAGATATTTTGGACTTTGACATAACTCCTAACCGACTTGTGTAATAAATAAACCTATATTATTTGTTTATCGGAAGATAAGAGTATATCGCGAACTACAGGAGCATAGTGCAACTAATATTTTTCAAAAACTCTTTTTTAACGACCAACTTATTCGGTACCTAGGAGACTAATGAACTTTTACTAAAGAGGATTTGAAACTGTTAAGTGTAGTTGTGCACAAACTCAATCAGAGGATCCTACGCTTTGAGCCTTAGTGATTAATTAGGCTCTGTATGAAGTGCAATAGCAATGAATGAAAGTACTAAGTTACATTTCATCCCCATAGATCCAATTCTCAGTAAGTTAAGTATATTGTTAAGCTGTTAAGTACAGTTGTTAAGTATATCGTTAAGTATTGTTGCTAAGTATATTGCCAAGTAGTTGGTTCAATATTCAGCGAGTGCTGGAGGATTACAGAAAGGAGTTTTTGAAAGCAAGATATCCTGACTTAAACTTTAAGGTCCTCATTAAGCATTATTTAAGAAAATTTTGACCTTCCTTAAATTTATCTAGAGAAATAGCTCAGGATTTAGTTGTATTAAACAAAACTTTAAGGTATTATATTTAATTAAATTTAAAAAAAATGTTTACTATTGCTGTTGTCTTCATAATTCTATTTATTATTCATGTATCATATAAATAATTATAATTATTGTCTTAAATATAAAAAAAAAATGTTGAAAACTTTTTATATTAAATAGAATTAACCTTAAGTTATTCTAAGATTATTTTGAGTAGAGTCCATAAAAGTGTATTCTTTCATGGATGTCTTTATTATTTGTTTATGTTTATATTTTATAATTACTTTTATTAAAAAAACTTTATAGCAATTTTATTTGAATGATTTATTAATACTAAACTTCTAAATTATTGAAATATTTAAATGTAGTTTCAGTCTGACGGTTTAATGGTAAGACCAATCTTCTTCCCCTTGTTCTCTCTAGTTGGGATTTAGAATTTATTGCATGAAAAATAAAATTATCTATCTCAACCTTGTTTAACGCCAATAAAATGTTTACTATTTTCGGATTTGAAATAAAGTGAAATGTGATTTACTAAATATTAGACGTATAAAAATGAGATAAGTCTTAATCTGTTATGACCGAACTAGATATGCCCTTGGTGACCTGCTGCTGTGGGCTATTGCTTTGGTATCCATCAGTGCCATCTTCCGTTCAGTGGTCGCTCCTCGCCCTAGCCAACCGGTGCGGTTGTGGTGCCCGCTGATTTTCTAGTGGTCGTGTTGATGATGTTTATTACGCCTGGGAGGGGAAAGGGGGCAAGGAAGAGCTGTCCTACATGTGTCGAAATCCCTCGACTCAGATCTCACAAGCCTTGAGGGGATTCAAAACTTTGCAACATGCCCAATCGCCAGTAGAATGTCTGATATTGGTGATTGGATTTTATTTTCCATTCAGAATTCAGAAAAAATAAACATATTTGTCCAGTCGTATTCTCTACCATCTCATATGATTGAAAAGAAAAACAAGGGGATAACCTAGAAAGGATATTTACTCGCCTCCTGGTTATAGTGAGGAAATTCCATAAGACCACAACGAATCTAACAATACTCTTATGTTTAGTCTTCATTTTGTTTGGATTTTTTTAAAGAGTATCGAGCAGAGGCTCAGAAAGCACCTCGAAGGCTCTATTGTCATCCCATCACACCAATTTGGCTTCGGAAGCAACCACTCCGCCGTACTCACTACTCTACAAGTCGCTGATCCGCCCAATACTGACGTACTCCTGTCCTGTCTGGTTCGGCGCCAGTAACAAGACCATCAAACGACTGGAAACATTTGAAAACCGCATTCTTCTCATGATACACCCTGGTTCGTAAGGAATCAGCAGATCAAGAGGGAACTGGGAGTTGAGCCCATCTCTTTTCACATCCAGGACCTCACCTACAAACACCATGAACGTCTGCCGCTGTCTTCAGGAGCTGCCACCTTCCGTCTCGGAGCAGTCACCCAGCGACGCCTCAAACCTAGACTATATCAGCATATACTACTTTGATAATTTTATTGTATTTTTGTTTTCTTGTGTATATAGTATAGTATTTATTGTATACATACCATATCATCCATCTTGTTTAAAAACAATTGTTTTGGGCCAAGAATAAAAATATATTTCTTCTTAAAGAGTAATGAAGGATATTACTGAATTTTTGATTGTTTTATCTGATTTAGAATATTAAGCCAGACTTTTGTGGTAATCAGAGACATTACAAGTTACACAATGATTTAGAAGAAGAAGAAGATATATATGTTTATTCTTGGCCCAAAACAATTGTTTTTTACACAAGATGGATGATATGGTATGTATACAATAAACAATGATTTAAGGAGGACCTATTAATTTTATCAGACTTATTGTCTAGGAACTCTACCGATTTGGGCGAAATTTAAGCGGGAAATGCTAAATGTAACATTGCCATGGCTGCCGACTTTTGGTCATCAACAGCTGTGAGTGGAACTCATCATCAGCTGGCGCCAATGTCTCCTGCGCGGGCTACATATAGGTCTTCCCGTTTGCCCCAAGGACAGCTGACAGTACTCCATTCAAGGAGAGCCGGGATTAGTCTGTCCGAGTGTGAAAGCTCTTCCTCCAGCCAGAGCGGCCTGTTGTGTCCCGGCCCGAGGCACCGTCACTTTTCTTCATCAGTCCCCTTTTTTCTTCTTCTTCTTCTTCTTCCCTCTTCCCACTTTTAACCCTCTTCCCCGCCATGGACACAAAACACCCCTTGGCGTCATGCGTCCGAGACAATCGTCGGCTTTTTCCCTTTCTTCCCCCGACTCCTCCTGAGGAACGCACTCTCAGTGTCACACATGACGTATGTCAAAGCGAGAAGACTTTTTCTGTCTCTTTTCGTACGAAATCTCCCTTTCTGTGCAACTTGCGGTCATTAGAAAGTGATGGGTCAAGGTGACATCTTGAAATCAACAACTAAAATTCTGTATCGAAAATCTACACAATCTTTCTCATATAAACTATTTTATAATAATATTTAATATTAAATAATATAAAGTTATTTTCAATATTGCAGTATTCATATTTATTTCATGAGAAAAAGGGAGTTAAAAATAACCTTGGAACAAAACAAAACTGTTCTTCTAAAACCTCTTAGCTAATTGATAATCTGTCCATTGTTAGTTTAAACTGATGCATTATATGACATTTTTACTAATATTGGTAAAAATCTAATTGTTATCATTATAACTTTATTCCCATTAATATTTACCTATCAATAAACTTAAATATTTTAAATTTTGTTGTTAGAATAATTGGAAAATTTAAAATTTTATACTACTTACAAGTGTTACTAATTTCTAAGGACAATAAACTGCTATGTATTTATAATAAATTGAATTTAATAAATCGTTGTCCGGAGGAAAGAAAATACACTGGAATTGGGATCGTAGAAGTACAGAGCATGGTTATGAGAGCACCAAGATTATTACTCCCAATTAGCTTGGTAAGCAGGTTCAGATATATGACTGACATATATATATGTCATTAAGTTTAAGTTTTATAAGAAAAGATTCCATGTATAACATTTTAAAAATAAAACTTTTCCCCTTACAATTATAATGATCAAATTGTGATGGCTTATCATAGACAGATCATTTCAGTTCAATTATTTACTTTTAATTGGTAGGTTATTTTCATTAATCAAAACAGTTTTGTATTAACTAAAAATTCTACAAAATGAAACTTTTACTTTAAGAAAAAAATTATGAAATTCAATGAGGTTATCAAGTATGTATTTTTTAATTTATCGTATAATTTATTCTCCCCACTATTATTGCTGGTGATTGTGAAGTGAGTGCAAAGATTTATTGTTCAATGATAAATTAGACCAATAAATAATTAGAGGCATTAAGGAGATTAGTCAGTGAGATTTGATAAAACTGACAAATTGGTAGATAAATTTGTATTTAAATGCATGCTAGATAATTGAAAAGGGATAGAAAAGGATTTTGTGAGTACATGGCGAAATTTAATTTAATAGACAGGAAGATATATGATCAAGAGATATGATCAGTAAGAGATATGATCAATAAACTTTGCTATAGACTGACCGAGAAGGAAGAGTGGGGGATGTTCTCAGGCATTATAGTTACATTCGTAAACAAGCATTTTTCGAAAAATCGTTTCATTAGATAAACTTTATAAAATTACATTTTACATCAATTTGTTCAACTTTTTTTTTTTAAATTCAAATAAAAAATAAGTTGTCATGAATTTAATTCTTTCGAAGTTTTCGAATGAAAAACTTTAATATCGACTTTTATTTCCATATCTTTAAAAAAATAAAATAAAAAAATAAATAAAAGATGGCTTGCTCTTTCTTCCAGCTCAGTTCAGAGCTCACTCGAGTGGCCATACCTTTACACTCATAGTTCTCTCCGTCTTACAAGTTTCATTTATTCATCAACTCATATATATACAATACTCTTATGTTTNTATATATATATATGAGTTAATGAGTATATATATATGTATGTATGGTAAATGGGAAATCTGTTTATATTACGCAGTGGCAGGGTTTGAAACTTATCAGTTTCATGGCACAATTTTGTGAGTCATAACTCTGTGAGTCATGAAAATGGGATTTTAGTGACACGACCTCCCCTCTCGCTTTCGTGGTATTCCTGAAGATTGCTTACAATGTAAGCCAACGTTTCGGCAGATTATTTTTAAAATACACATTTTTAAATTTGCATTTTTTTGGATCTACCTTGACCGAACCCAATATGTTGTATAGTATGTCTTCGTTTTTATTGGACTTATAATTAACTTTTTAGAACATAAAAAGACTAAAAAATAAATTTGACTATAATGGATCTTCCACTTTCCTTAAATATTCTCTGCATCTTTCGACTTATAAGATTTAAATCTTAATGTACACTCATTTCTGTCTATCTTAATGAGACTTGGTAAATCTGCATAGATTAAAGATTTTAGCGAGACGGACTGCATTAAAACAACATTTAAAGCAAAAAAACCAATCTTTTTTTAATATAATCAACATTAGTGAAAGAAATTTGAAAAAAAAGTATTTAAATTAAAGCTTTTGAATGGTTCAAAGGATTGAGGTTATGCCTGTTTAATTTTCTGAAAATAATAACTTCTTCAGAAAAATATGTAGGGAAAGTTGATTGAAAGATGCGCACCTAAAGTTTTTTGAATGAATTTTCTACTTATTAAATCGAAGTATGGCTATTTTTTTGTGTTATTTTACTCAGTATAAAAGAAGAAGGAGAAGAAATATATTTTTTTTTATTCTTGGCCCAAAACAATTGTTTTTTACACAAGATGGATGATATGGTATGTATACAATAAATACTATACTATTTACAGCAGACGTTCATGGTGTTTGTAGGTGAGGTCCTGGATGTGAAAAGAGATGGGCTCAACTCCCAGTTCCCTCCTGATCTGCTGATTCCTTACGAACCAGGGTGCATTGAGTATCATGCGAAGAATGCGGTTTTCAAATGTTTCCAGTCGTTTGATGGTCTTGTTAATGGCGCCGAACCAGACAGGGCAGGAGTACGTCAGTATTGGGCGACTTGTAGAGTAGTGAGCTCAGGGAGTGTTTAAGTGGGGTTTCCTGTTTATTAGAGGGTAAAGTAAAGTTAGTCTGTGATGGGCTTGTATCAGTTTAGTTTTTACATGGAGCTGCCATGTCAGTTTAGTATCAAAGTATAATCCAAGATATCTGACACCCTGGTCCTTAGGAGTCCATGGAATCGGAAGCTGGCTGATGTGAAGTTCTGGAAGGTTATTGTTGGAGAATCTGCGAAAAAATTTTGCTTCGGTTTTCTGAGGGTTTAGAGACAGGCGCCATTTGTAAAAACAGGCTGTAAGACAGTCGGTCGCGAACTCTCGTTTGTTTGTACAGAAGTAGTGTATCGTCTGCGAAAGTGGCCAATTCTGATAATGGAGGTTCCGGCATGTCGCTGCAAGACACAAGATAAAGAAGAGGACTTGAAATTCAGAATAAAAAAAAAAAAAGATTTTTTTTTCTCGATAACTATTTGTTATGTAGAGAACAAATAGGTGTCCTTTTGAGGTTGGTTTTATTTTTTTATTTATTTTGAAAATATTTTTATTTGAGTTGTAACAGCCAATGGCGTTCCTTGTTCTGAGCGGAGCTTGAGAACCGAGGCGAGCGGATGAAAGTCATCACTGGCGAAAGCTCATCGATTCCATGGGATCGAAAGGTCTGGGTCAAGTTTGCCTCCTCCACTTCTGATTGACAGCCCTCTCTCTCTCTCTCGGGGGTGGCTCCGAGTCATGCACGATTCGGCTACACCCTTACGCTGCAGGATCTGCTGCTCCTGTCAGGGGTGGAAAGTCTGACGTAAGCAGGAGTTTTGAATGTGGCGGTGCCAAGTGCTGAATGTAGAAGATTTCCAAGTGCTTCATTTTCCCCACAAGAGAAAGTAAAAATAAGAATTTTTTGCTGATATTCTACACCAGCATGTTATTGATTTGTTTTGGATTAATGATTTGTTCGTTCAACAACTGCATGGTTATTGCCCTCTTTCGATGGATTTTATTACATGTCTGATGAAAGTTTTGCAAAAAAAAACAACTCAATTTCACTATTTCTAGTAGCTTAGAGCTATAGTTTCTATTTACTTATTTTATTGAACTTTGATATTATTACACAATAAATGCAAGGGACACAGAACTTGCATTTATTGTGTAATAATATCAAAGTTCAATAAATAAATCTTTGCTACCCCAGCCGGGACTCGAACCAGGATCTCCTGCTTTCCGGGTGGGTATGAGATCCGGGTTTGAGTCCCGGCTGTGGTAGTATGATTTTTTAAATTCTATTCCCTTGCATTTATTCTATAAAATTAATGTGGAATTAAATACCTAAATACAATACTTAATTTTGATATTATTAGCTTACTCTTAATTAGCTTACTCCTTAAATATTTATTTTACATTTAATTATGTCTTATATTCTATAACTTATTTCATATTCTATTGGAAAATAAACTTTTTATCAGACTTACATACATATGTAATAATATTTACATAGTTATTTATATTCGATTTATATTGAGGATGTAATTATTTTTTTTAGTAGCTGTTATTAGTTTGTTAGCTGGCAGTCAGAGGGATGTATATCGCTTTCTAACAACTCTATATTTCTAATTTGAGGAAATTAATTATTTATGGAACATGTTTCTTAAGTGAAACCAAGTTAACTGAAAAAATATTACAGAATTTTAGTTAATAAATTTCAGTATATGATTGTACAATAATGTCAAGGATTTCAGCCGAAGTGTTAAATAAATATTAATAATAATTTGGTATACTCCTTTCTCACTCACTTTTTCTTTCTTTTTTTAAAGGCATCCTAACTAATAGGGTCATTAATGCATCTTTTGTGCAACACCGGATGATAATAGAAGAAAGCTAGTTTATAATGTTTGAGGAGATGTATAGTCGAAAGCCACCGATAAAAGAGGAGGCCCGAAGAAGAGGCCAAGCTCCGGCAGGAGGCGGCTCGAACTAGCCTCATATAATTAGCTCCTTGTTCACACAGGGTCCTGACTTAGGGGTCCTTAGTGAAGTGCCTGGCCCATGAGCGAGGGTGTGCATAGTGGGACCGGGCCATTCAAACCCTCCAGGTCGACGATAGCAGGAATGTAGTTTATAATGTTTGGGGAGATGAGACAGTCGAAAGCCGCCCATGAAAGAGTAGACCCTAACAGTTTGGGGCCATGCCCCAGCATGAGGCTTCATATAATGGGCCCCTATTTTATACAGGTCCTGTCTGAGGAGTCCTTAATGATTTCCTACTTATTGATGCCAAAGTAATACTGACTCTAAGGAATCTCTGTGAAAGGTGGTGAGTCCTTTCACACCTGCGACTCCATTAATTGGTGGGTTTAATTTACATCCTGACTGAAACCCAGACTACTGATATGAATGCTTTGTATTTGAATTTACCAAAATTCTCCAGTCATAAATTTGCATAAAACGAACTAAGTCATTCTCTTTGCAACTAAAAATGACACACAAGATTTCATTAAAAAAAAAAACGACTAATTGTATGTTCTCTAACGTTAAATAAGAATTCGCAGTTTGTAAGCTGTTCAATTTCAATTTGTAACTGTTCAAGTATGACACTGAGGAATGCGCTAATTTTCCACGTTTTCTTTGTGACGACTTTTCTCAAGTTATGTTTAAGAAGAGCAAATATTAGTATTTTGTTTAAAGATGTAACTAGAAAGAATGTACCTTCTCAACTTTTCTGATCATTATACTTTTTTTGGTCGCTTTTTAATTTAATTAAGGTGAAAATAATAATTATAGTTATTTTTCTTGATTACTTACAGGGGAAGAAGGGCTTAGCCAATGATGGTTCGAATGTAGCCAATGACAGTAAGGCGTTGGAGGAAAGCGAAGCCATTGGAGGAATCACGAGCCATCTTCCGACAAGTAACGTGCCTTCCGGAGAGCAAGCATCAATCTACATCTAGATCGTGAGGAAAAGTCCTGGAGAAATCCCGCCATGAGATAGTTACCTTGCAGACTGAAAGTTTTGGAGTCAAAAATAAGACGTATCCGATCTTAAGATTCTGGAGGAGGAAATGAGGGTAAAATGTGAGTTCGTTCACTATGGCTGGCTCTAGACTATCCAAAGAGGAGGGGATTGAGGACTGATATTATTAGATACACTCTAAAATTTCTTCTTTAATTTGTCTTTTTTAAATTTTTATAAAAAATTAACTTTAGAAAAATAAATTTTCCTCCTACTTTCTTCTGTACATTTTTCATAACACTAATAATAGGACTTTTATACTGTGAATATTAACCAGCACATTACTAGATACAAAACTTGTAGAAAGTAATTAATAATTAAGTATTAAAAATAATAGGACTATTCTATTTGCAACTAGAAAATACTTGCTAATTAAATTTTGTGATTTACTCTTATTTTTATCTATCTTTAAAGAGAACAAGGAAAATCTACGACCTCTCAACGAATACAAAGAAAACGAATCACTCGCTTCTGTGATATATATAGTAAAAAAGAACAAGAGGAAAAAAAGAGTGTAGTGAACACACAAACAAAAGAAAAATTGCATTGAGTGAAATTTTCATGGGATCTCTCACAAGGGTTTACAAAATTTAGTGGTAGGAAGGCCTTAGAGAATATTGAAGAGACATTCTTTCTTCCTCCAGTTCTGTGCGCTTGGATATGTGTGTGTGCGTCTGTGTGTGTATTGTGTCCATATTTTTCGCATTTGGCTTCTCTTAAGTAGGATAAGTGAAAAAGAGAATCAAAGAAGTTTTTTCAATCCGCTAAAATTAAAACTCTTAATTGAAAATAATGAACTTAAATGGAGAGTTTTTTGACAGTAGAGATTATTATTTGATTTTTTTTTGTTGGAGTTCGGTACTTCTCTAATTGGAGCAAATAGGAGAGTCTTAATCATATAACATATTGCAATAAGTATATATTCTAGTCGCATAAGCTTACCTAATGGACATATATATTATATTACTACATATAAAGTATACCATATTTTTGACGTTTTATGTTACACCAGATATTCAATCGTGCGTTCGTTAATATTTAACTTTTTAAATTATTTTTACAGAATATGTTTGGAGTATATTATGTAACATGGTTATGTTTATATTACAATTAAAGATAAACAGTTACTGTATTTTGGAAAGTAATCTATAAGTTAAACAGTCCATGTTACCTTTCCGAAAAGTCTACCGTCCAAGCCTTAAAGATTTTTTCTTTTTATGGTCTTGTTTTTAGATGAAATTTTAATTTACTCAGAGCTGATAACCATTTTTTTTTTTAAGGGGAGGGGTGGAGGAGGCTTTAGGGAATACCAAAATTTTTAATTGTAATATCTTTGTTTTTATTAAAATTATAGAAATTGTACTTCATGGACGATAATAGCTTTAAAATGTAATTTTACAACATTTATGCCTTATAACAGTTTTACGAAAACCCCTATAAAAAATAAATTTACAAAGGTATCTGCGATTGGTTGCTTTCTTCACTCTACCTAGCTTAAAATTTAGTGGTCAATCCTACGTTCATTGTATTCTCCAGATTCAAAGTTGAATTTCCTCACTTACTCTTATAAATATCCATCATTAATGAATCGTCCGAAAGATCGATCGGGAAATCTGCATAGATTACGCAACTCCTACGTGAGGACTTTGGTCGTATCTCCATCGACCAGAGATACATCTGGATGGGAACTGAGATACCTCCTGTCCGTCTCTCGACTTCCAGGTCCGCCGCGGGAGGGCGACACTTCTTATGGGGGGAGATGGAGGTTTTCCCTTTCCTTCGGGAACTCCTCCTCCAACAGAGAGGAAAGTGCTGTGGACACAAGAAACCTCTCGCTGGCCGCCGGCACGAAGAAAGAGCTGGGAATCTGTGTGAGGTATCCGAGTCTGGATACGCCGCGTCACTACAACACACATACCCTGCAGAAAGTGGGGCACTCCATTCACCTACCCCCCACCCCCCTCCATTCTCCGTTCAAAATTTGAGATTTGGGATTAGAAACATAACAAAACACTCTTTTTCATACAATGAATGCAAGGGAATGGAATAAATTAAAAAAATCTTACTACCTCAGCCGGGACTCGAACCCTGATCCCCTGCTTTCCGAGCAAGTATGCCAATATTATCTAGCTATCCTCGGCAGTGTCATGGTTAGCATACTTGCCCGGAATGCAGGAGATCTGGGTTCTAGTCCCGGCTGAGATAGTAAGATTTTTTATTATATTCCATTTCATTTATTTGATAAAATTAACGTGGGATTAAATACCATAACTTTTAGTATTTAAAAGAAACAACTATTTTTTAAATTTTTTAAAAATATCTTAAAATCCTAAATAAATTACGTGTTAAATACATTTAAATTACATGTTTTTTCTCTCTCTCTCTGTCTCTCTCTAGAAACAGAAATTAAACCCAAACCACACCTTAGAAACTCATTTTAAATCTATTCTGAAAATATCAAAAAAATAATGACATTTTCTTTTTCCAAAGAAAAATATTTATTTTGATGCTTCCTGGACAAGAGATTAAAAAATCAAGTTTTCAAGATTCAAAATTTCTAACTGTATATTAAAAAAAAAAGTTATATTAAAGTTTTAGGGGAAAGGAGAATGTTTTGTATTAAATTAAAGCAAAACAAATTTTAAATAGCATTCAATATATAAAACTTTATAAAACTTCATAGACACCTTGATAAAATTTTTTCTTTAAGATAATATACATTTAATATTCACAATTACATCTAAAAACCCTAGAGGATTACTTAGTTTAAACTATAGATCTAAGGATACAAGCAAAAATTTTAATTATGGCCTCTAAAATCGAAATAAACTTGAGAACAAAATAAAGAAATTTTGGCGAATATGTTTAATTTTCCGGGAATTTATAATAAGGTTTAAAAAGTATGTTTTAACAATTCTGAAGTCATAAATTTTAAACAGAGAAAATTGGAAACTTCTATTTAATTATTATAATAAATACACATAATATTTCCAAAAAAAATTAAAAGCAAATTCATATCTTATACGGAGTTAATGAGGTGCCTTATTTTTATAATGGTCATCATAATTATAATAATCTATATTTACTAATGGAAACTACGTCAAAAATAAATTTTAATAATTTACCTAATATATATAATATAGGAAACAATATAAAAATAAATGGACGTACTTATATATGCACAAAATTACACACAAACAGACTCCGTATGAATTGTGCAATTAACTTTGGACATATGTTAAAGATAAATATAAATATATATAAAAAGCTGATTGATTATACACATTAAAGAGGATATACATATTTTTTTTAATTGAATTTAACCAAAAACAGAGAAAATGCAAAAGGTGAAAAGGGTATTTTCAGACGAGGAAAGGATGAAATGATCAAGACGAATAAAAAGAAATAAGGCAATTTTGTAAGGAGAGAATATGCACTTAAAAAAGTATTTATGTATTTTAAATTTTAACGTATCATATTTTTTGCTTTTCCAATTTAGGACTGGTGAAGTTTATTTCCACCATATTCTTGTGTCCGAACCCATCCTCTCAAGATATTTAAATTGCTTGTCAAACCTCTCGAGATATCCCATTCCTCGAGTTCTCTCTCTTGACGGCCCACTAGGATCCCGAATACCCTCTCTGACGCCTCAAGTGGAGCCAAGGAAGAGGATTGAGGCTAGAGACTCCATAGCCCCGCCTGCCGAGGGATAGGCCACACGACGTACCAGGAGTACGCCCTGGCCGTAGGTATTTTCTATGCCTATTGCCCGCTGGAGAGTAAAAAGGCATTGGTGCCAATGGAGCAGGCCACACGACACCAGCGAACGCGCGGCCATGCAACCCCCTCTATCGACCAACTTTTGCTCACTGTATGCCTATTTGAGTGCTAAAATGTATTCAACAATTTATCTTTTTATTATAATTTTAGCGCCAAGGAAGCCGGAAATTTGAGACAAACAGACAGACCTCAGAAGTATCTAGGAATAAATTTCTTCCTTGATAAGGGTTTTCCACAAACATTTCATAGAAACTAAACATTACAATGTACAAATATTATGTTATATATATATATAAGGGAAAGTTGATTGAAAGATGCGCACCTAAAGTTTTTTGAATGAANTAAATAATAAAAAATAAACATTACAATGCACAAATATTATGTTATATATATATATAATGAGGAAAGCATATGAAAGTAAATTTTGTCATATCACTACCCACCCCTTCCCGGCGTCCATTTTCGAAGAAAAGTAAAGTATTTCAATTGTTTACAATGAAAAACCAAAGTGTTGAATTTTGTTTCTATTTTTTTTAAAAATAAGAGTGCCCGCTCATCACTCGAAATTAAATTCTTAAATATCTTTCTAATTGTAGGTTTTTTTTTTGTCTAAAAATGTTATACAATTACAATTTGCTCCTATTTTGTTCTAAAAATGTTTTTGTAAGGTAAATAATAAGGAAAATATTGAGATTTTATCGGTCTGTCTCAAAGCCCTCTGTTCCTTCCTAACGACCTATTTTATCCATTAACGATTACATATATTTTTTGCCAAAACAACTTAAGAGCTTAAATGCCTCGTTTGTTTTTATTATTTTAAAAATTGCGGACAATATATGTGTATATATATATACATATATATATATATATATATACATATATATAAATAGATATTNTACATATATATATATATATATACTTTATTAGTCAAACGACGTGTGCTTATTTCTTCACCTTATCATCACGCTCATTATCACTGCATAACAGGCAGTAGCATATATATTTTAGTATTATAGTATTATATATATATATATATGTAAAAAATATTTGTATATTTCTTGACTTTTTATATGGCTTGAATTATGCTATATTTTGAGCTAAATGACGTTTAATATTACTAAATATCTGAGAAATTCTGAAGTAACAATATTTTAAGAATCTGCAATGTAGTTTTGGTGAAGATACATATAATTTGTCAAAAGTTGTGACAAGGTACCAACGGGAATAGCATCATTTCAATATGCTAAAACTTGAAAAATTTGTAATAATTTCGTTATGAATATAGTTTTAATCCTTAAGGAGGATTATAAATTAATTTTTTAACATTTATACTCAACATTTTTATGAATAATGCTTAATAAGAAAAGTGTTTAAGAATTTTATTTGAGTTTTGGTCGAGTACATCTAATTTTTAAAAATATAGAAAATAAATTTAATATTTAGAATCTCACTTTCAAAACTTATTAGGTTAAACAAGATTTAAGAAACGTTACCACCTAATATTTAAAAAATAAAACAAAAACCCATCTTTATCCCTTAACTTTGGATTTAAAACTAATGAAATACTGAATTTTCTTATGAAAAACTGAAAGCTGTGTTTTGTAGAGAGTAGGCAGATACCCACACACACACACATAACAAATATATAAAAAATTTCGTGACTATCCTATATAAATGTTTGTATGGCTTCATTGAAGAACCTTCCCGGATAACCTTCCTTCATGGTGATAGTGGTATCCAATGTCGGATTGGTCAGGGAATTATGAAATTTTTCAAAAAATACCTCCTTTTAATAAGGTAATTTTCTTTTAAAGAGAATGTATAGTAACAAAATCAGACTTACCTATAAGGCCTTCTGCATCAAATGAACGTTTAAATTTTCAGTGAAGTAGAAGATTATAATTGCCAGGTGTACTCTTGGATCATATGTACGATAATAAATTTTGTTCTATTGAAAGTGGCCCGGATTTTTACCGACTCAGCGAGTCTGAGCATCCAAAAGGGAACTGTGACTCTGTTCCTCAGTAGACATTTTCTGATAACGTTTGTTTGATAACGGACACACCTCCATTGATAACGTATTTTCTCTCAGTACACGAGCTCAAGCGTAGATGAATTTACTCAAGAAATAAATGAACATATAAGGTTTTAAGTCTTAGTGCGTTTAATCGTTAAAGCATTATAGATTATCAAAGCTAAAAAATTAAATTTTCATATTTTTATGATTCAAATTTTTAAAATTTTATTTATTATTTTTATAACACAAACGAAGATTTATAATATATGCATAATTTAAAATGATTTCTCATATTTCATTAAATTTAGATTTAAATAAGAGAGCACGATGAATTTTATCTTATAAGCCGGTAAGAATCTGAGCGCATAAAGTATGACCACAAAGTTTTAATCTAGACTGACTTGGAAGGAAGAGTGGGGGATGTGCTCAAACCACAAAGTAGCATTCGTAAAACTGTTTCTTAATAAGAGTTTTTCGCAGGAAAAAAAAAATTTTGGAAAACAAAACCTTATAAAATTATCATACCTTCTATTATCCGTCTTCATTGGTTTCTGCAAACCATCTTCTGTTGGAGAGCGCTTTCGGACATTGTCCATCTTCTCTGCCGAATACATGTGTTCACTGTCACTGTCTGTATTCAACTTGGAATACAGACAGTGACAGTGAACACTTGTGTTCGGCCAGGAAGATGGACAATGTCCGAAAGACAGAAGATAGTTTGCAGAAACCAATGAAGACAGATAATAAAAGGTATGATAGTTCTATATTCATTGGTAGCGAAAATAACCTTTTAGATTATTTAACTTATAAAATTACATAATACACCTATTATATCATATAAACTTCGCCTTAAATAAAAAAAAAAAAAAAAGAAGATATTCCTATTATGAATTTAAATCATCCACTATAATCTCACATATTTTCATACTATTTCAACAGAAAATTAATCCTATCGTGGTTTTACACTGAAAAGATTAAATAATGAACATGGTTTAGAATTAAAACAAATAAAATAAATAAGAAGGCCCAACCAAAATTTAATATTTCTTTCTTTTCTTAAATATTTCTAATTTTTTGTAAAAATATTATAAGTTGGGTTTTTATATATGATGTTAAAAAAAATCAAAACTAATTATTTTTTTTTGTATCTCTAACATGAATAAATATTGTCGGTTTACAAATATAAGCATAAATATTGAATTTGGACTCTTATTATTTATTAATTTACAAAGGTATCTGCGATTGGTT